>CM035429.1:68848059-68850559 GCA_020310875.1 Ceratopteris richardii | reverse complement strand
CCTCGTGAAAATATGTAGCTATGTGGGTCTTAAGAAAGATTCGAACTTGACCTTTATGAACTTTGAGGGGTGGCTTGGGAACACATATGTGCTTGACTATTGGGGCTTGATGTTTAAATGCTTATGGAACTTGTCTAGCTCTTTTGATGTGTGGGGTTGTTCTTTGCTTTTGTGATTGTTGTGGTGGACTATGCTTGTGCCTTCTATGAGATGTGTCTTCTTGGATCTTTGATGAGATGCATGATAGGTTGTCCCCTTGGGAACCCAAATCTGAGTGGCTCCTTGAAGATTGATCTTATGTCTTTATTGATTTCTTCGTTTGGGGTTGGGTTTGAGTGTTAAACTTCCCTGTACTTGACTTTCTCCATATTGGAAACATGCTTCCTAGAGAAAGGCTTTGCTTTAATGTGGCCACTCAAGTAACGAATACGTGAGGTGGTGTTTGTGATCCACATATCAAAATTTGCATCGAGCCCCGGATCCTCCACATCGTTACAGAGATCACTTTCAACGAGCTGACATAGAAGTAGTTGTTCGTAGAGATCAGTGTCCAATTCTATATATTCTTCAGTTAGCTATGTTTTGGATCGTGTGATGCGGTGAGCTTGATAAGATTAAAGAGCAGAGGAAGCATTTACCATTGTTCGAGCATTCATGACATTGTCATTAATTCCTTCGAGAGGGCATATGATTGTTCTCTTGGTCTCATGAATAGTCAGCCTGCGCTGTGCCATGTCCAAAGGGGTTGTGTGCTCGACCAACCATTGGTGTCCCAAGATGATGTCTTCTTCTAAGTCATGGTCGTGGCAAACCAAGAATGTAGTATGTATCGGGTGTTTACCAATGAATATCCAAATATTGATCTTCCCCACAGATTGGATATGCATCTCGTTCATACCAACTCGAGAAGCCTGGATCTCTTGAATAGGGGACATCAAGCTGGCAACTAGCGATTGTTTGACCGTATTACATGAAGCTATTTTATTGATTAATGTTTGGAACACCTTCACGATGTGGCATCCAATTTGGGCTTTTATGAATGGGTGTGAATGAGCATGTGGTTCACACTGATTGTATGTAGCAACTGGATAGACATTGTCAAACATTTGTGTTCTTGGTTGTTCATCTCATAGTACAACAGGTATGTCTCACAATATAGTCGTGTTGCCCATTGGTGGGTGGAAAGGACTCACCCAGGGTGGTGGAAGTAGCCAAGGATGATGGCTTGCAACAACTGATGGGTTGGCTAGCAAGGCCTCAAGGTAATAGTCACCTAGGTGTTGTCGGGGCATATGCAAAGGGTCGTCAATGACATGGATGGCAAAGGAGTGCTCCTCAAGTGGAGGGCAAGATCCCTATGAAGTCATGTAAGTAAGACTAAGGTGCTCAAAGTTGTCCAATAGGTGCACCCCATGAGGCCTAAACATGGGGTGTCTCCGAGTTGTAGGGTGAGATCAGCACAACAAGGAAGGTTGCCCACGAAGAAACTCACTTTGGAACCATGATGTTGCCCAAAGTTGAGGATGGTGCTGCCGAAACGGGGGGAAAGCAACCATGGGATCACCCAATAGGTTGGAGAGTCTCCCAACTAAGAGGGATAGGGTCATCGGTGCAAGGCCCAAGACATGATAAGGTCGCCTAGGGATATTGGCACCAAGTGCGAGTGGTCGCCTAGCCCAACATGGGCAACAAAATGATAGTCCAAGCTTGATGCTAAGGATGAAGGGTGGGTGCTCAAGGTTGGTGTCTGATAGTAGGAGTTAGCCCCCGAGCATGGGGGGAGGTCGCCCTATGAGGAGTGATTGCCTAATCACCCAACAGTTGATGACCAACATCGTGGAAGTCAAGTCTAAGGAGCCGCCTAGGGCACCTAGTGTTTTTGCCTCATCCAAGTGGTGTGTCAAAGTCGATTGGTGGAGAAAAGGCCAAAAGTTTTTGCCATGGCAGAGGGGGTGGTGGCTGACCTCGGCGACTTCCCTCTATGGGCAACCACCTAAGGGGACCAAGAAGACCAAGAAATATGTGGTATGAAGACTACTATCACCATGGTCAAAGGCACTTTTGGCTTCCTTCATGGATTACTCCTTCACGTTTAGAGCCACTCAAGTGGTTATTCAACGTCTATGTCAGCAACGACGTGGCACCAATCTGGACATGTTGTCCATATGTAGAAGGAGCCCTTATGCTTGAGGCACTTGTGTGAGCTTATGTATTAAACTATTACTAGATGTTTCTTGTGGAATTTTTGTTGTATTCTTGAGCCCTGGGCTAGGCAAGGTGGAGTGTTCGGCTAAGTCTGTTGACGGTTAGACCACTACATGTTCATGTTCTAAGCAAGTTGTGGTAAGTCGCTGTAGCATTTTTTATTTTTTATTTTTTGAAAACTTTTCTGTAGTAATTTGGGCTTGTTTTTTGAAGTGTGCTGGATGAAAGTATTTTGCTGCTAAAGTATTTTGTTGCTGTGAGTTTGGTTGCTATGTTCCTGGTCGCCCTATTGAGG
>CM035429.1:68748059-68845559 GCA_020310875.1 Ceratopteris richardii | reverse complement strand
GGCACAAAATTTGGGTAAAGTTTTATGATCCTATCTTGTAGAGCTTGATGAGAGCTATCTAATGGTATAGGACATTCAGTCATCAGATATCAGATGTGGGAGAAAACCCTAACCTAAGTTGATCAAACTTAGTAATTAAAAAGCTTGTCAAAAGCTATTTTTAGCGATAGATAAAAAACTACGATCAAATTAAAATCAAACAACGATCCAATTTTTTAATTAGCGATTAGCTTTTTATGTGAGATTTTTCGCATGGGTTTTAAAAACCTATATAAAGAAGGCTTATGGTCACTTATTGGATTATCCTCTACCATCACTTGGCTTATTTTTGGAGGTGGTCTTGCTTATGCACACATGGGGCAACCATGGTGCACATATAGAGTAGCTATGGAGCAATCTTGAAGCACATACGGAGCAGACATGGAGTTTTTCTTGGAGAAGAGTGTGCTCACACTCTTGTTGATGGAGAAGACTTACTCATCAGAAGATTGATGGTGTGGATCATCCATCTACATGATGTATTTGGAGATTGTCTTCTACATGAAGATTATGGAGTACTTCAAAGACATTGGATGGAGCTTAACATAAGATTGCATTTTATGTTAACTATTCAGGTACATATTCTCTTAATGCACACATGTACTACTTGGAGCTTATGGAGGCGGTGGCATCCATATCTGGAGGAGTCATGCATGCTACATGCATGAGATGAGGTGTTAGAGAAGGTGTTTCCACATGAGTATGAGGATTTCTGTGAGCAACATGTTAGCATTTTATGCTAATTCCGTAAGTATGTGATCTATCACACACACATCTGATTTAGGGTCTTCCATAGCCTAAATTCAGATTAGGGTTGCTGAATATCAGTTTCAAACTGATCTTTTCTCTTTCAGTCACTCATATTCACTCTTTTATAACCTATCATGTCCTACACCTCATACATATTCAGATTTCTGTTCCTACATCTGAATAGGCTTGTAAATTTTGTACATACACTCTTCCATCTATTTCTGTTCACAGAGTGGTTGAGGTTTTGACTCCCACATTGTAAATTGACATATGTATATATGATGGTGTAAGCAGTGGCTTACGTAACACTTTGTACATGTTGTCTAATCTCTCTCTCTATTTTTGTCTTATCATTGTATGATTAAGTGATGTATGCTCATGTCTGTGAATGTTGGAAGATCTTGGAATCTGTGTTTGTAGTTATGGGCCTACCTAATTTTCAACATTTGGTATCAGAGCTCAGGTTACCAACATTTGGGTTCAGAGCAGCTTCCAACATATGACATATGACATACACACTTAATCTAGATGAGTAGAGATTTGCGAATTAGACAATTCAGTCACATGTTTATTTATCAGTGTGGAGTATGAAGCTGATGATTTGTAAGCAGCCAAATACTTTACAAGAAGTATTGTGTGAAGACCAAGACTTGATGAAAAGAAGGCTACTTCAAATTCAAGGAAAAACAATGGTTTGGAGAAGATGAAGGAACCAAATCAACATCAAATCACAGGTATTAGTTTCTATTATCAGATTGTCATTTGCAAGTCATATCTTAGAAGAGCAGTTATGAAGAGATTTGAAGGATTCAAGAAATGCTTTTAAACACTTTCATTACTTCGAAAGTTAAAGCATTACCTACACCAAATGAGGTATCTAGAGGTTGTTCCTGACAATTTTGATAGAAGATCTCTTTCATGGCAAGAAAGCTCATCTAAGAAGACAAATTTGAAGATTAGATCAGTTTTGTTTTCAGCCAACACAAGGTTGAAAGTTTTTTTATTAGAATTTTGTACCTAGAGAGGTAATTCAGCATTCAGCCAACTCAAGGAAAAGGTTGATGAATTCAGTTATATCAGTCAAATTTGAAGCAGAGTATTGATTCAGCATATGAGGAGATGGTAAAACATGCTTCTATGTTCACTTCCATTTATATACCATGTTTGTTTTGTCTCTTACTCTTAGCACTAGAGGAAGACAAAAATTTATTTGAAGAAGTTACTTCAAGATGAAGAGAACAAAAGGTATGGAAGAGAAATTTGAAGATGTTGACATCATCAGGTGGAAGAAAGATGCAGAAGAAGAAGAAGGTCCAACAATTCCAAAGGGAAACTAAGACTTCTTTCTTTTCTCTTATACTTTTCCTACTTTTATCCTCTACATCCAAAGACAAGTCTACGAGAACATCTTGTGTGAAGAAGATAGTTCAAAGAAGAAGCAGTTTCTTGTTTTGCATTATACTTGGTCATGTTTAGTAGGTTTTGCAAAAGAATTGCATTGAGAGAAAAAAAAGGAGCAAATATCTAAGACAACTTATATGTTTTGACTCATATGTGTATGAGTTATGCTTTAGTTGAAGCTTTTGAGCAGGCAACTTATATGTTCCCTCAAAGAATTCTTGGAGTGTCAATTCAGAGCTACTTGGTATATGACAAGTTGTAGAAAAGTATTTTTTTTCTTTATCTAACTCTTGAGGTAAAAGAGTATTTGTATATGTTCGAGACTTGGAGTGAGGTTTTTTGTTCAGAAAAGTTACCTTATATTCAGTATATTCAGTATTTTCAAAAAAATTCAGAAAATTTAGTATTTTCAGAAAAATTCAGAAAATTCAATATTTTCAGAAAAATTCAGAAAATTCAGTATTTTCAGAAAAATTCAGAAAAATTCAGATTTTTTGATGTACCAATCAGATGAAGAATCTACTTTCTATGTTTGTTTTGATTTTTTGATACATGCTTGTATTAAAAAAGGTGTTCCATCATATCCTATCACTTGATTGAGAAGTGGAGTAGGGCTCATCCCTAAAGTAGCCACTCGGTGAAGTAAGCTACAATCTTTTTGTCGTATCCATGCTTCCTCATAGCTATATGTTCAAGTGCCTCCCACTTGTACTTCTCCTTTAATTGGATTAGCCTTGGCTTTTTAGTTTTTGCTTTCTAAATTCTGGCAAGCATCTTTGGTGTAAGAGGCGCTTGATAGGTCTTCACTTTACAATCGCCGATCTAGTTTGGTAAGATATCCTTGTCAATGGTATTCAAACTAATCACTTCGCTTGAAGATACAATCTCTCTTTTGAAGATTCCTCGCATGCCGCTTCAGTGTATATACTAGGATAAAATCTCCTACTTGTAGTTCTTTATTATGTATGTGTGCATCATAGTAGGGTTTCTCATGCTTCCTTAGAGCATAAATGCTTGTGATTGCATTGAGATGCGTCTCTAAAAGTTGGTCAAGTTCATTCACTAATAAGGAGAATTCATGGCTAGTCCATTGGTAATCTCATGCAACTCTTAAAGTTGGAACTAGGAAGTCGATGGAAAGTACTATCATGGACAAAGGAAACCAGATGTCATGGACAAAGGAAACCATCTTGAACCTTAGATTCCATGTGAATCCTATATCTCATGATTGGTTCAGGATTAGGAGAAACCAATGCTTCCATTGCATCCGGAACATGCCAAAACCCTAAGGTCGACCGTCTAGTTGCTTAATTCTGGCATCCGGAGATCCTGATCGATTTGCTATCATCATCAACTCGCAACTTCCCTTGGGAACCGCCATATTCATAATCAGTCTTCCCAATGCCAATCTTGGGAGCTCAAGGAGTCGTGACCGCCAAGTAAGTACTCTCCTAGTTCTAGTTCCAGTTCTTTTCTTGTTCCTTGTTCCAGTCTTGTCTAGTATAGTTCTTGGACATCCTGTCTTGTCCTCTTGTAATCTTGTAGTACGAGATCTTGTCGAGTTCTTTCTTGTATCTAGTTCATCTCCCGGAAGGGAGTTCTTGTAATCCAGATATCTTGTTTCATACTTACGATCCCGGGTTGTGGGATCTCCTGTATCATCTCTAGTCGAGTTATTCATACCTATGAGTCCCGAGTTGTGGGACGTCTTTGTCAATCACATATTCTTGTATCATTTTTCCTACGTGGGTGTTCTTGTAATCAGAAGTATATTTCCGAAATCTTGTCTAGTGTAGTCAGAGAGCACAATCTAGTGTTCCCCTGACATTTTGGCAAGACTAGCTTCATTCCAAGACCAGGCATCATGGAGAACCCTTATGAACAGATTGTAGCATGACTTCAAAGTCTCCAACAACAAGTCGAGGACCTAACTCATTGACACACACAAGTGGAGATGGGACATCGAGTGCATGTAGGTGCACTCCTCCAAGAATTACAAGAACGAATCGAGAGCCTTGAAGCAAATCAAGGGAGTATTCAAGTGAATCAACGGCCTAGTGCATCCTTCATGAAGGAACCCAAGATCTGCATGCCAGAAAAGTTCAATGGGGATCGCACAAAGTTTCGTGGATTTCTCAAGCAAGTTAAATTGTACATCCGTATGCAACCTGTTAGATACCGTGACGAGGCATCCAAGGTCGGGTTTATTGGAACCTTGCTCTGTGACCAAGCATTATCATGGTTTTCCTCAATCTTGGAGAAGAACATGGAAGTACTTCAGGACTATGAGGGGTTTCTTCGAGAACTCACCTCCACATTTGGAGATGTAGACACAAGCCGAGTGGCAGAAACAAAACTTCGGAAGTTATATCAAGGTAATCTCCCTACCTCTACCTATGCATCAGATTTTACGAAGTTGATATGTGATCTCACTTGGCATGAAGATTATTTCATAAGCGAATTCAGATGGGTTTAAGAGATGATGTGAAGGACCTTCTGCTCATGATGCCAGAGGTTAAGACATTGAATGAATACATCATGCAAGCTATTCAATGCGATAATCGACTTTTTGAAAGAAAACAAGAAAAACAAGTAGAAGCAAGACCTTGCCAATGGAAACCCTTCGAGCCCACTCCTAAAGATGAGTCTATGCTTGAATCTATGCAAATAGATGTAACTAGGTTCCGACCTCTAACACCACAAGAGAAACAGAGGAGAGATAACAAGTTATGCCTCTATTGTGGAAACCCTGGGCATATTGCAGTTAATTGTCCCAACAAGAGAACAAACTCTAGAGTTGCAGCCATCCTTGTAGAGCAGCGGAACGAGGATGTCCAATTGTAAAAGAGACCGTACATCCGGACCATGATATAAGAAAGGGTCTCATAATTCGAGCTACATCCATAGAAACATGTCTTGCACCTGTCAAGTATATCATGCCAAAAAAGTCCCTTTCTCTTACAACCCTAGTAGCTTCAGGAGCCTCCTCATGTTTCATCGATGAAGGATTGGTTAAGAAACATGGAATTCCTGTACTTCGGAAGAACAAACCAGTAGTAGCTGAAGTAGTAGATGGATGACCTCTAGCATGTGGGAATATAACCATGGAAACCACACCATTAAGAGTATATGTTGGTGACTATGAATCCCACATATGTTTCAATGTAATATCGAGCCCAATACATCTAGTCATCATTGGAATGCCCTGGATGAAGAAGCATAATCCAGACATTAACGGGGAAAAGAATAAAATCACCCGTCGAGCTATCCAAAAGAACCCGACATATGTCGGAGCCAAGGCCTTCATACATGCAGTAAGGAAGGAACCGACATATATAATCTATGCCATACCAGCACAAGAATCCAAGAAAGATGATCTAGTGGAAGTTACCCAATCAGTACAAAGGCTTTGAAGATGTTTTTGAAAAGAAGAATGCAGATATCCTCCTAGAGCATAGACCTTATGATTGTCCCATAGATCTTCAAGAGGGAGCACAACCACCCTTTCGACCAATCTACAGACTATCCCCAGAGGAACTTATAGAACAGTGTTGCATCGCAACGCGTTGCGATGCGTTTGCAACGTTCGCAACGCAACGTCGCAACGCGTTGCGAACAAACACAAAATTTCTTGCCTCAAATGAGGCCGTTTTGCCGAAACGGCCTCATTGAGGCATTTTGCTAGGTTGACAACTTGACTCGAGAGCGAGTTTCGCACTGTGGAAGAGCAATCCAAGGCAAGATTCAAAGAAGGTAGGTTTATTACACACACCCTCACACATCGGTGACCCCCCTATCTATTGCTTCCTATCTTGAGTCCTCTCCAAGCTTTTAACCTCTTCCATCAACATGCCTAAAGCAAAACAAGCATGTTGGGAATATGCGACAAGCCAAGGAAAGATGGGCTCCGGGGGTAGTGAGAGATGGACTTGCAAGCTTTGTGGTTATAGTGGAGAAGGTGGAGCCGATAGGATCAAGGCACACCTTGGAAGAGTTAGTGGCATAGGAGTTGCACCTTGCAAAGAGCCAATGTCCGAAGCTAGAAAGGGAGAGCTAATGGCATGGGTAGCTCAAAAAGCCCAAGGTAGAAGGAATAGTGGAGCCCAATCACAAGCTAGATCATTTCCAAGCGGTTCACATGGTTCTTGTGATCCCCAAACTCAAGCATCTCAAGCTCATGAGGCTTCCATAGACATTGACATAGAGCATGAGCCACCAAGAAAGAGTACAAGAGTAGAGCATGATCCACAAGAGCACCCACTTGGCTCTCTTGGAGGAGCATCTATACATGCTAGCTTGCAACAACAACGTAAACAAGAAGCCACACAAGCCATCATGAAAGCTTTTATACAATGTGGTTTGTCTTTTAATGTTGCATGGACACCGGCATGGAGAAATGCCATTGAGAAGGTATCACTATTAGGGTTTCGTTGGCAAGGGCCTACCTATGAAGAGTTGAGGACAACGGAGCTCAAAAAAACAAAGGAAGCATTAGAGAGAGAGCTTGAGCCCATGAAAGAGACATGGGCAAAGTATGGATGCACAATCATGTGTGATGGATGGACGGACATACGAAAGAGGAATGTGTACAACATTTTGGTGCATTGTTGCAAAGGGACCATGTTCCTTCGAGCCATAGATGCATCAGCTGCTGGTACTACAGTCACAGGTGAGTGAACTGATTTCTGAATTTTCAGTTTATATTTGATTGTGCAATGATCAATCATGCATGTGGCATCTCGCATGTGCATGTGCATTGTCACTTGTGCATGTGCAATGTGCGTGTGCGTGTGCGTGTGCGTGTGCGTGTGCGTGTGCGTGCGCGTGCGCGTGCGCGTGCGCGTGCGCGTGCGCGTGCGCGTGCTCCATGTGCCATGTGCCATGTGCCATGTGCCATGTGCCATGTGCCATGTGCCTGGGCCCGGGCCCGGGCCCGGGCCCGGGCCCCGGCCCCGGCCCCGGCCCCGGCCCCGGGCATGGGCATGGGCATGGGCATGGGCATGGGCATGGGCAATGTGCATTGGCATGTATGTATGTACATGCACAATGCACATGCACATGTGTTATGCACATGCATTGTGCATGTGCATGACACATGTCAAGATAAATTATAATTTATCAATTGATTAATGATTCATTGTGTTATATGTAAACAGGTCGGTTCATTTATGACCATATCCGTCAAGCTATCATGGACATTGGTGTAGAAAAGGTAGTCCAGGTGGTCACAGATAATGGAAGTAATTGTGTGGCTATGGGCAAGCTTCTAGAAGGAGAATTCCCCTCTATTGTGTGGACACCGTGTGCTTCCCATTGCATTGATTTGCTGATAGAGGATGTGGGGAAGATACCATGGATTTACACCATTTTTACCACTTGCATAAAAGTGGTCTCTTTGTTCACAAAGAGACCAAAATTGCTTGCTTTATTTCGGTCTTACAGTGATATTGATTTGGTGAAGCCCGCGAAGACCAGATTTGCATACATGTGCATAGTCATGGAAATATTATTAAGAGTGAGGCAAGCACTGATGCAGACAGTTGTATCACCTGATTGGTTAGCTTGGGATGGACATACTAGTCCAAAGGAAGAGCTTGTACGACGCACATGTTTGGATGACAGTTTTTGGAGGGATGTGGAGGGATTAGTGCAGGCCTTACAACCCTTATATTCACTCATACGCATAGCAGATAGAGAGGGCCGCACACTTGGACTTGTTTATGAGTTCATGGATCGTGTCGGAGAGTCTAAACAGAGATGTCCTTATTTGACATTGGAGAGGTAAGTTGAGACTTGGGTAACCATATTTTATTTCTTGTATAAGCATTCATGTTCAAGTCTTGACTCTTCAACATTCTTAAATCTTATTGTTTTCTAACTTGATTTGTTTTTTATCCATAGGATAGAGGAAATAAAAGGAATATGGAGGAAGAGGTGGGATTGGTTCCATCGCCCTATACATGGGATGACCAATCTACTATATCCTTTATGGAGATCTGCATCACAGTCATTGGATATGGAGCTTGTGAATGCTTGGAATGACTATGTAGATCGATTGTATGGACCTTCTGATGTGGAGCTACGTGGGAAGTTGGAGCTTCAACTCACCCAGTTTCAGAATAATGAAGGACTTTTTGGCAGAGACACGGCATGCTTGAGAAGCATGAAGTTGATGCCTGTGACATGGTGGGAGAGATATGGTGTTGGTACACCTGAGCTAGTAAGTCATTCCAATTTCCTCGAGTCTTTAACTAATAAGTTATAACTTTGTCTCATGAGTCATTCCTCTTGAGTCTTTAATTTTTAATGAACTCTTTCTTTTTTATCTTGCAGAGAAAGCTAGCCATTTCACAAGACTTTAGTGCCAGTCCATGTGAAAGGAATTGGAGTACATGGGCCCTCTTCCATACAAAGAAGAGGAATAGACTATCTACATTGCAGTTGGAGCGGCTTGTCTATTGCCACTACAACTTGCGTTTATTGGAGCGTGGTGGCCACTCAGCAAAGGTGCGGAAGGTGAACATCGATGAGCTTGATATAGAGAGGGTCCATGATATACCTAGCATTCCGGTAGAGGACCTTGATCTATATGACATGCTCTATGAGGAGTTTGACAGTGCCACAGCATGATACGAGGGCATCTCGGACTCGTTCTAGTCATAGAGCACATAGTGTACCAGGTCCATCTACTAGTAGGATGGAGGCATCTACTAGTCGAGCACCACATGATGATGATGATGATGATAGTGATGATGATGGTGATAGTTATTAGTGACTCAAAGGATTTTGAGGATTGATGACCGATCATGTGACATGTCATATGTATTATGATATTATGGCTTATGATTTAGTTTATATTGATTGATCATTGTATTATTGACAGTTTATTGTTTGACTACTTAATGGTATCATGGATGATGGTTACTGGTATGATCATTGATGTATATGTATTATGGACATTGGATTCTGATATCACATATGAGTTATGAATAATGACAGTCACCAGTGTCATAATTTTGAGATGAGGTTGACTTTTTGACATGTTTTTGTCTGAAGTCATAAATTATAATTCTTTGAAGTTTGTTTTTCAATGTTACTTGTAACTTGTAAGTCGTATATATATATATTAATGTATTTTCCTTGACTCTGATGTCATATGAGATGCTTTGAAGTTTGATTCTTGAAAATAATGCAATTGCCTGGTGCCAAGTTCCAACACGAACATTGTTAAGTAGTAAGTACTAAGTAGTTAGTAGTTACTAGTAAGTTGCTTGAATGTGCATTGTGAATTTGAATTTTAGAATGAGTCATTGAGTCATGATAATGATTATTTGTAAATTCTGACATCATACATGTGCAATGTGCATCTGGATTCTGCCATCACTGCATTGAACAAGGATTTGAGAATTTGGAATGAATCATAAATATTAAATATTCAATACATATTACATAAATTAACATAATACATACTACATAATACATATTATATATGTAAATACTATAATATACATCTAGGTTACTATATTTGCAAAAAAAAAAGAAGAAATGGTTCGCAACTTTTTCGCAACTCTTAGGCCTAAACGTTGCGATGTTGCTAACGCGTTAGCAACACGTTTCCTTGGACGTTGCGAAAACATTGCTAACAACCTTGTTACAGAACTACGCAAGAACATTGATAAGAATATAACAAATGGGTTTATCAAACACTCAAAGTCTCCGGCAAGAGCTCCTATTTTATTTGTAAAGAAGAAGGATGGGACTCTCCGGATGTGTGTAGGCTATCGTGGATTGAATAAAGTCACTATAAAGAACAAATATCCTCTACCACTCATATCAGAGCTCTTGGAACGCCTTGGGAAAGCAAAGCTCTTCACGAAGATTGACCTTCGAGGAGCTTACAACCTTGTCAGAATCAAAGAAGGAGACGAATGGAAGACAACATTTCGAACAAGGTATGGGCACTTTGAATATGTAGTTATGCCATTTAGTCTCACAAATGCTCAAGTTGTCTTTCAACATATGATGAATGATATCTTTCGAGAGTATTTGGATGACTTTGTGGTAATATATCTCGATGATACCTTGATATTCTCCAAAAATGTAGTGTTCGAGATGTACAATGTTTTCTAGGGTTTGCCAATTTTTATAGGATATTCATCACAGATTACTCCAAGATAGTGACACCTCTTACCAAGCTTACAGGAAACTCGAAATTCTCATGGACCGAAGAAGCAGAAAAAGCCTTTCAGACTTTGAAATTAGCATTCACCACTGCTCCAATTCTAGTCCATCCTGATTCTAGCAAGCCCTTCTTCCTAGAGACAGATGCATAAGACTTTGCCCTAGGGGCCACCTACATCCAGTTGCATATCATTCAAGGAAATTTTCCCCTCCAGAGATTAATTACGAAATCCATGATAAAGAACTTCTTGCCATAGTAGATGCATTTGATACCTGGCGTCTCCATCTAGAAGGAGTGGCTCAGAAAGTTAGTGTGTATACAGATAACAAGAGCTTAGAGTATTTTATGACCACCTGCATCCTCGATAGAAGGCAATCTCGATGGAATAACTTTGTATCGAGGTTTGACTTTGTCATCACCTACCGTCCATGACGTCAACAATGTTAGTCAGATGCCGTGTCCCAAAAGATCTTACCTTGCACCAAAGAAGGGTGAAGAAGCCTTTGATCAACAAGAGAGTGTATTACTCAAGCCTGAGCATCTCCAGTTCGCAGCTATCTCTTCAAGCCATCATGAAGATTCAGCCTTGAATCATTTGATCCGTGAGAATCTACCACAAGATGAATTGTTTTGTAACGTTAAGCAAAAAACTCAAGAAGGAAAAGTCCAAGAAGTAAACAAATTTCAGGAAAAGGATGGGTTACTATTCTATAAGAACCTATTGTATGTTCCTCCAAAAAAGCCCAGGATCCAAGTACTTCGACAATGTCATGACAACCTTGTAGTAGGACATTTTGGAGTAAATAAAACAATAGAACTCATATCAAGGGATTTTTGGTGGCCTCAAATGTGGAAGGAAGTCAAAGAATATATCCAAACATGTGACACTCGTAATAGATCTAAGGTATCGCGACATAAACCTCATGGCCTCTTTCAACCTTTATCTATTCGAGAACGGCCATGGGCTTCATTGTCTATGGATTTCATCACAAATCTACCAAAGTCAGATAAGTATGATGCCATTCTTGTTATTGTCTATAGATTTACAAAGATGGCACACTTCATTTCAATTACCAAGGCAATCACAGGTGCAGCCACTGCTAGACTTTTTCTCAGATACATCCTTAGGCTTCATGGATTTCCTGGTGATATTGTCAGTGATCGAGATCCACAATTCATATCCAGCTTTTGGAACAATCTTTGCATGCTCCTTGGTGTTGAAATTAAACTATCTACAGCAAATCATCCAGAGACTGATGGACAAACATAACGGGAAAATCAAGTCCTAGAGGAATATCTCCATTGCACCAGCAACTATCACCAAAATGATTGGTTTGAGTTGTTATCCTTTGCAGAGTTTGCCTATAACTATAGTGTTCATGCATCTACTAAGCAAACTCCCTTCTTTGCAAATTATGGACAACATCTAAGGATGGATATACAACTCTCAAATCATGTCAAGAACCCAGCTGCCAGAGATAAGGCCCAATACCTCATGGAAATTCACAAAGAACTCAAGGAAGAGATCCATAAAGCTCAAAAACGTTATAAGTACTATGCAGATCAACATCGTGTTCAAAATCCATCATATCAAATTGGGGATAAGGTATGGTTACTCAGAAACAATTTGCAAACTTCAAGGCCTTGTGCAAAGTTAGATCATCAAAGATTTGGTCCATTCACCATCTTGGCCAAGATTAATCTAGTCACCTTCAAGCTCCAACTACCAAGTACCATGAGAATACATCCAGTTTTCCATGTATCCATGTTGGAACCATATCACATTTCGCCATTGAGAGGGGAGAGACCTAGTCCTTCACCATCTATCCAGATTGATGATCATGAAGAATTTGAAGTCGAGCATGTCCTAGATTTGAGAATATCCGAGGAAGATTGGAGTACCTTATTCATTGGAAAGGGTATGACATCAGTGATCCTACCTGGGTACCTGCAGAAAACCTTTAGAGAGCACCAATCAAGGTTCGAGAATTCCATAAGAGAAATCCAATGAAGCGGAGAACAGAGAACACGACCGCTCCTCGTGGAACTCCTCGCTTGAGGGGGAGATGATGTCATGGACTAAGGAAACGAGATGTCATGGACAAAGGAAACCATTCTGAACCTTAGATTCTATGTGAATATCTCATGATTGGTTCAGAATTAGGAGAAACCAATGCTTCCATTGCATCCGGAACATGCCAAAACCCTAAGATCGACTGTCTATTTGCTTAATTCTGACATCCGGAGATCTTGATCGATTTGCTGACATCATAAACTTGCAACCGCCCTTGAAAACCTATATAAGGAGGGGTTGGCCACATTCATAATCAGTCTTACCAATACCAGTCTTCGGAGGTTAAGGAGTCGTGACCGCCAAGTAAGTACTCTCTAAGTTCCAATTCCAGTTCTTGTCTTGTTCCTTGTTCCATTCTTGTCTAGTCCAGTTCTTGGACATCCTGTCTTGTCCTCTTGTAATCTCGTAGTACGACATCTTGTCGAGTTCTTTCTTGTATCTAGTTCATCTCCTAGAAGGGAGTTCTTGTAATCGAGATATCTTGTTTCATACTTACGATCCCGGTTGTGGGATCTTTTGTATCGTCTCTAGTCGAGTTATCCTTAACTATCAGTCCCGGGTTGTGGGACGTCTTTGTCAATCACATATTCTTGTATCATTTCCCCTACGTGGGTGTTCTTGTAATCAGAAGTATATTTCCGAAATCTTTGTCTAGTGTAGTCAGAGAGCACAATCTAGTGCTCCCTGGACAAGTATGACATTCTATCCATAGACAAGATTGAAGGATGTGGAACCCATAGCCGTCTGGTATGCCACACGATATGTGCAAATAGAATGATAAAGTTGCTTGTCTCAATCAGACCTTCCACCATTAACTATCTCCGTAAGCACTATCATCTATGCATAAGACTGTATTGGAACTCTTTGCTTGTCCATTCACTTGTGGATGGTGTGGTGTAGACTTTTTATGAAACACTAAAAATTCAGCTAACAAGCGCCCAATCACTTCATTAATAAAATGGGTTCCATGATCGCTAACAATTTCTATTGGAAGACCAAGCCTAAAGTAAACATTTTCAAACAAAAATTTGGCCAGAGTCTGTGCATCCCTCGACCCATTTTGTAAGATAATCAGTAGCCACAATTATGTATTCCACATGAGAGCTATATGCAGGCAGACTAATTGGATCAACGAAGTCTACTCTCCACTTAGAGAAAGCTCTACTACTAATCATGGGTCTTAGTGGCATGCTAAATCGCCATATTGGATATTTTGCTCTTTGATAAGTATCACATAACTTGATCAATTCTTTTGTATCTTGATGCAAGGTGGACCACCAAAGTCTTGCAACAAGGATCATTTTTGCACATCTCTCTCTAGAGAAGTGGCCTCTGACCACACCTACATGCTCCATCTCAAGGGTTGGTAGATATCCATCTTCATGAACACACATGCTCAAGAAACTATCTCGAGCTCCTCTATATAATTGATTGCCTATGAGCACGTAGTCTCGACAAGTTTCTTTTAAAGTCTTTTGTTTGATGCTGTCGACTCCTTCTGGGAACTTATGTGCATGTAGATACTCTATCATATGCTTGCTCCAAGTAGGCTGTGCTTTAACTTGGTACAAAATAGCATGTTCTGTTGGAGGCAAGCATTGGCACTTTGCCCATTGTGATACATAAGTATGTGCGTTCTTTTCCATTGTAGGTGAATATGATCTTGATCGTTGTAGATTTTTAAGGTTCTCATTTTTTGGAAATGTCTTCCCAAAACATCTTCATGTGCTTGAGCTATCAGGTTCGTTCTCTCATGATCATCTACACAACACAACAAGATGCCAATGGGATCTTGGTAGTACATGCTTCTTGCTAAGATATGGAAACCTTATAGAAGAAAGAAGTCCCTTATAGTCCTTAGGTAGATATTTATAATGCGTGCCATTTGTAAGGATAGAAATAATCAGTTCTGCACATTTTGGAACTACTTCTAGATTGAATAAATTTGAATATGACATATCATCAAGCACTCCAACACGGGATTCTCCAGTGGTTAGTCACGCTGAATGGTTTGCTCTCAGGTGTGTCGTACTTTGTTTGATGACAACTTCAAAGTCAAATCCTATGAGAAGTAAAAACTAATGTACAAGTCTATCTTTGGCATAATGCTATTGAACAAATATAATTCGGTTTTAGTGATCATTAGGGAATTGAGTTTGTTTCTCAAAAGATATCAGAGAAACTTCTTTATTGCATACACCATTCCTGTTTCTTCTTGTTCAGTGGTCGTATAATTTTGTTCAGTGCTATTCGACTGCCTACTTGCATAAGCAATTAGAAAGTCCATGTTTCCATCATCTGTTGGTTGTGCTAAATTACAATCGATGGCATAATTGGATGCCTCTATGTGCACATGGAGTAGTTTATTCTAGTATGGAGCTTTTAAGATTGGTGCTGAACTCACATGATTTTTAAGCTCATGGAATGCTTTTCCACAATCATCATTCCATTCAAATTTATTCAATAGTCCAAATAATGGTTTGGCAATTACAACATACATATGAATGAACCTTCGATGGTATTTGCAATGGAAGATGAAAGCTTGAACTTCCTTGATGTTCTTAGGCCTTGGATAAGAACTACTACTAAATTGAATAAATTTTAATTTGGAAGATCATCAAGTACTCCTACAGGGTCTTCTTCAGTGGTCAATCATTACAAATGGTCCCCTCGGAGGTGTGTCTTACCTTGTTTGACTACAACTTCAAAGTCGAATTCTTGGGATAATGTTTATTGATCAAATATAACAAGCCTTGGTTATCAGTAAAGGATTTGGATTTATTTCCCAAAAGATAATGGTGAAACTACTTTACTCCATACATCATTCCTATTCCTTCACGTCGAGTGGTCTTATAATGTCATTCAATGCTATTGGAATGCTTATTGATGTAAGCAATCGGAAAGTCCATGTTTTCATCATCCATTGGTTGTGCTTAAGTGAAACCGATGGCATAATTTGATGCATCTACATGCTTATGGAATGATTTATTCCAATATGGACCTTTCAAGGTTGGTGCTGAACTCGGGCAATTTTTTTAGTTCATGGAATGCTTTTTCAAAATCATAAGTCCATTCAAATTTGTTCAATAGTCCAAACTCCAAATGATGTTTTGGAAATCACAATGTATGTATGAATGAACCTTCGCTAGTGACCGCAAAGGTCCTTGAAAGCTTGAACTTCCTTGATGTTCTTAGGCCTTGATAGATCTACAATGACTTTGATTTTGTCTTCATCCGTACCATTTTTGGAGACAATGTGTCCCAAATTTTTACTTTGTCGCACCATGAAGTTGCGTTTCTTTGGGTTTAGACACACATGATATTATTTGCATTTCACAATGACCCATTTGTGAGAATGATGTCTCGGATACTTGAAGGCCAAAGACATTGCCCGGTACTTTTAAGTTTCAATTGATATGGGTTTGACTTTTCCCTTTGTCTCTTGGCCTTATCAGACTTTCTTTTGACTAATCTCTAACTCATTGTTAGAAGATACTTGAATTACACCCCCAATGTGCTAGAATGATGTCCCTAGGCAATGGGAGCTAGGGACATTGTTGGTCTTTGTGAATGCTCAAATGAGGTCCATTGTAATGCCCCTGTATTGAACTTTCTCAAATGCTTAAGATGAGAGCTCAAGGTGCTCTAATGTTCAAAAGTGCCAAAGTGTAGGAGCAATGTTCCTGCAGGTACATTGTTGGGTGTCTAGAGCTCCTATTAATGTTTACTTTTCCTATAATGTTGTCCTTCGCTTGATTATGAGGTCCTTGATACTCAGGCTCTATTCAATCTTCCATCTTATTCAATCTTCCATCTTGTGTTTGCTTGCTCTTAGGGTGGAAGGACGATGACCCTGCAGGGACATTGTTGAATTCGAAATGGCACTTTTGGATGAGTTTATGAAGCCTCTTGGCTTGGAATCTTCAGAGGCTTGTGTCTTTAATATTCTATTTCCATGCTAAAGTGGTTCCTTCTCTCACTTGGTCCTTGTACAACATAAGATGATGTCTTTGTTCAACAGTACAACAAGGTTATCGTTTGTCATGGAACTCTTTAAAAGCATGTTTTGGCCGTTTCCTCTTAGATTTGGGGTTGGATTTAGATCTTATTCTTGACTTTGCCCCTCGACCCTCAATGCACTTAATCCCCTGTCAAATAACAAAGCAATGTTCTTTTATATCTCTCAGGTGATGTATTTAAAATATGACACTGTCTATACAGTGTTCAATAGAAGTGCTAGCCTTGCACTCAGCCCAATGATGGTTTTATGTGTTGATATTATCAGCCCAAGCATCTTGTTTTCCGGTCTTGCACACACCTTCCTTCCGGCTCCATGACTTGTGGGTATAGTTTAATATGAGGATGGCAGCGGGATCACAATGTCCCTGCCAGTCCCCTTTTTTTTGGAGTGTTGTCTCCGCACTCTAGAGACTTTGGGCGCTCATTTACGCTATTCCAAGGTGTACTCCTGTTTTGAAGTCTTACCTTGGAGACTTTCTCACAATTGGGCTTCCTTTTCAGCCTCTGGCTTTGCACTTGCAACCCCTTGTTTTATTTGAAGTCTTGCTTCAATATGCAAAATGAGGTCCTTGTTGGATCGACATTAGAGACCCCATGGGTTTGGAGATAGCTGGGGGTGTGTAATGAGGACAAATCACCGATGTCCAAGCTGTAACTTCTTTTTAGCTTGCACAAATATGGGGTTAATTACGAGAAAGCCTTCCGGACATATTTCTAAAGGTGGATTTTTACATAAAAATGACCATTTTGAGGGATCCTTTTGGAAACCTTGTGGTCTTCATTAGCTCTTTACATTGCTTGAGTGCATCCACCATGCCCCTTTCTTTGATTCTTCACAACCAGGCCATCTTCTCTCTCTTTGACCTTCAAACACTGCTTCAGTGAGTCTCTATTCCAAGAGAGGGTATGCACTTTGAGCTTGAGCATCAACCTGATCAACTTTTCCTATTCCTCTCATACACCAGTTCTGAAGGAAGTATTCATGAGTTGTGAGTTCTTCAGTGTATTTTGAGTATATCGTTACTTTTGTAGTATGTATACCTATCATTGATGGTGCCCACTACCACCTAATGTGTGGAGTTGTTTGATTTCATCTTGCCGTTCTGTATGAGTGTTGAATACTGAAATTCGGACGGATGTCCAGGCATATTGCCGTGTTGTGTTGTCGAGCATCTCTGTCAAAATACCCGTCAGGTAGTGGGTTTTGCAATCTGGAGCTGCCATCAGACAGCAAGGAGATAGAAGGCTGAAACAGATAAGTCCAGGGTAAAGTTGATGACAGAAGGTGGGAAGGTTGCAGAAATGAGCTGATTCTCTTATCCAAATGTTTCTCTATAGTTTCCAGGCTTCTTTGCATAAAAACTATTTCAGGTCTCAACCTTAAGCAAGGAAAAGTCATTGCTTAAAAATAATCCTGCAAGCCCGAAAATAAAGGGTTGATTCAAGCATTATCAATGAGATTTAAACTGTATATTCAGTGATTTTCAAAATACTGCTTTGATTTTAAGTTTTTGTTGCTTATGCCAATCATATTAGGTTCAGGTCTGGGAGAGTAAGTATTACTTAGTAGTTATTCCATACTTTCCTACCTATATGTTTCTTGAGTATGTTTTACATTTGATATGGTTCTTAACAAGGAGAGAGCCTGAATTTCATGTCATCTCAAAGATAGTCCTAATGCTCATTTGTCTAATTGATACTTCTTTTCTCATACAGGAATATCGCCATATTGCGAAAAAAAGAATACATTATCTGCGCTCTGGGAAACCTCAACCAGGCCAATTTACTGTGCTGGTTCGGGCAATTCCCAAATCAAGTCAGCTGACCTACAGTCAGCAAGTGGATGATTTCTTTCAACATTATTATCCTGATACATATCTATTACACCGAAGTGTCTATGCTGACACAAAATGGCAGAAATTGTTGGTATTTTCTTGAACTTGATCATATGACTTGTTTTAATAAATAGTTGTGCTTACAAAATAGTTGTGGTGACACTTTTCATGAGAAGTGACTAGTTTGTGATTACATTGAATGTCATCCATAGGGAGAAATGGAACGGGCTACTAGAGAAATACGTTTTCTGAGATTACTGCCTGCAACGGCACGAAGACCTCAAAGGCATAAGCTTCTGGGTCTTTCCGGGAGAAAGGAGGACCCACTAGATTACCAGTCTGGTCATTTGGAAGAGCTGAAGGATAAGTTCAAGCTTTACCAGGCAACATTTATGGAGACACGAGATGTACGAAGAGGCTTCATACATTAATGTGGTTCTGTTTTCTATAAGAAGAAAATCACATGTCAAGTCTTTTATATTTTCAGGAGCTCCCTGTTGCTTTTGTATCTTTCCGAACGAGGTGGAGTGCAGCTGTGGTGGCACAGACAAGGCAGACACATAGGCCTTTGCAATGGGTAACTGACCTGGCACCTGAGCCAGGTGATGTGAATTGGCGAAGTCTTTCTATATGCTTCTCTCTCCTCTGGATGATCAGAATCGTGGTTGGAATAATCTTTGTCTGCATTACGATCTTGTACTTTGTTCCTGCTGGTTTGGCATACACACTTGGAACACTAGAGACTTTGGAGACACTGCTTCCATTTGCAACCGAGATCCTGTCCATGTAAGGATGTTTTAAACAAATGTTGCTACATTGGCCTATGTGTCTACCATCACAGCTTGCAATGCAAGTAATATTGTGTATACTTGTTGGGATCAACATGATTGCCTTATATTCATCCAAGACTAACAATTCATATAAAGAGCATACCCTTAATGGGGTCATAGTAAGTGGGAGCTCTGATGTTAACCTCATGCTGACAATCAACCTCATGCATGCATATTTCATGAACATGCTAAAACTTACCCCCACTAAACTTGCACATTTGACCATACCCTAGCATGCCAGGGCTGTGTCCAACCCTTAGGCATAATAGATGATGCACAAGTAGAAGTACAAGGGTTTGTTTTCACATTATACTTTTTCGTATAATCGATATAGATTCGAGGGTACTTCCCCTATTGCCATGTGGCATGCACTTTTTTCTCTCCCCTTTTCTCTTCCCACGTGGATCCCTCTCTCTCTAGAGTATCTCCTACCCTTACATTAAACATGATTACATTGGATTACACCACATTACACTAGATTACACCTCATTACACCATACAAAAGATTATTACATTGCAGTACACCACATTACACCGGATTACACCACATCACACCGGATTGCACCTCATTACACATTATTACACTAGATTACACCACATTACATTGAGATTACACCACATTTTATATTACATTGCATTACACCACAATTACACCGTATTACACCACATTGCACCGAGCTTATCCCACGATTACTCCACGATAAACACATTCCATTTTTCTGTTGCTATTCTCCATTGCACTCCCTCAATTACCAAAATCGCATTTTTTCAGTTCGCATTGCACTCCATTTTGTTTCATTATCCCGTTAAAACATAAAAAATAATGTTCTGAAAACAATTAAAACATAAAAAAAAACATTAAAAGAGAAACATTAAACACATTAAACATATCAAACTTAACACCATTCAAAACATCAAAACTTCTGCACATTAAAACAACCTCCAAAAACTTTAAAACACCAACCATTTCAAAATATCAAATCATTGCAACTTTCAAAATAATCAAACAACATGTAAAAACATTAAACGTCAATCGCATTCACATAAAAAATAATTGACTCTCTCTCTCTCTCTCTCTCTCTCTCTCTCTCTCTCTCTCTCTCTCTCTCTCTCCCCCCCCCCCCCCCCCCCCCCCCCCCCCCCCCCTTTCTTTTCGCACCTTTGTCTATTGCACTAGAAAAGCCTTTGCTGAGCTCTCTCTCTCTCTCTCTCACCCAATTTACTAGACAGAGGTGGAGAATGAGGAGCATTTCATTATAAGATGCCCTGCATATGCTGAGCTTAGGGTGTAGTGTGAGCCAAATAGAGGGAGCATTAGAACAATGTATGAGGAGTGGATTAGTGTCGTCTTGGATGGTTCCTCATTGCTCCGTACCATAGAGGCAAGACTCTGATACATCCTACATGGGCAGTGAGTGAGGGCATATAAGAGAGGATCACTGATTTCTTTTAGAGGACTGAGCAAGGACCAGTTCCAGTGACTGAGGGCTCACTCTAGAGGAGGCAGAGGTTGAAAGAGCTAGGAGCCATCCATGTGTCCTTGAATATAAGAGACCCCGGCTCTACCAACATGAGATATCGAGGATCGGACTATTGCATGGGTAGCAAATGGAGCGAAGACAGCTTTGCACACCCTAGCATGTCATTCTTCATCGGACACCCATGTATTTGTAGCTCATGTCACCTTCATCCCCATAACTCATGAAGATGCCTTTCATGGACTTTGCATCTAACTTGCTCTTCATGCTCATGCCTTATGTGTACAAAAGCATCACAACCGAAGGTGCGTAGGTGGCCATATGAAGCTGGTTTGCAAGACCAAACCTCCTTTGGAATGCCACTTTTTAACGACATGTGACAGGATCCATGGCAAACATGAAGATAAATTTGGAGAGCCTCTCCCCAAAATCCCTTACGGAGATTAGTTGTGAACAACTTGCATCTCCCCCTCTCACATAAAGTCTTGTTATACCTTCCATCAACATCGTTAGAAGAGGGGCTGTATGGTACTATTAGCTCTCTCTTAATGCTGTGTGTTTTCACAAATTTTATTAAATTGAGTACTTGTGAACTCACCTCCATTATTCGTGCATAAACATTCAGCTTCCTACCTATTTGGGAAGACTTCTATGAGCAAGGAAGGGTAATATGTCTACATTCAGAACCTTATGGTGGACATTTTTCACCTTGTATTTTTGTGTGTATTTCTTTGATAGGTGTAGATGACAACATATGACTTTAACTCGATGGCCAATTTTGATAGTTGAGGAAGTATGTTTGGGGTCTACAATCCACCCATTAATTATCATCCTATATTTTTCTCTATCTTCAAAGTAGTACTTGGTTGAGAAGAAGGGGGATGTGTGAGTTCTCCTTGTGATGTGTATTATGGGAGTGCTCTTTATGTCTAAGGTTCTTGTGTATGTGGTGGGTAGTTCTCATGATTTGTGAAAATTAAAGGTACCTACTTAAACGAAATAACTATATAGTTAATGATTAACAATATACCTACCTTGCATATTCTCCTAGTGTTAGGTTAGGAGGGAGTTGTGGTAAACTTAATGTTATGTGGGTGGTTGTAAGATTTCTACCACCACCATATTGACCGAAAGTCGGAGCTCAGAGAGAGACTCTCTGTCTGAGAGATCGGTTTGGTGTATGTGCCCACACAAGATAATGTTGCATACCTTTTTACAAAGGCTCTCCCTTGTGAGAGCCTAAGCTTTTCACAAAGCTTTGAGCGTACGACCTTTTGTGGTTTGACTCGAGTCCATATTGGTTGGCACTTATACATGAGTGTTGGCACTTCTTCACGACATCATTCCCAAGGGGGATTTGTGAGTATATCTCAGTAGTGATGTGTTTGAAGACATTTAGGACTGTCGAGGCACTTTTTTTTTTTCTTGTGTAGGATGTTCCCCCCTCGCCCAGCTTGTTTATATGCCTGTAATCCTAATGGGCTACTTATCTTTTATATTTTTTTAATAAAATGTTTAAACTTCTATTATTTTTTAAAATTATTATTATTATTTTTTCAATAAAAAAGTTATGTTACTCTTTTTTTTTTTCTCTCCCATCGGAAATTCCATAGAAAACAAATTTTAAACCATGAATGATAATTTATACGAATCCTTTTTTTTTTTCCTGTGGTGGTGGCGCTTCAAATCGTGAACTCCATTTTGATATTTTTATAGTTCATGGATGATGAGTTGTTTGCATATTAAATTATATGTGGGTTGACGTATTTCAGATGATGGCTTTTCAATCAGACTTTGAACTATAATTTATACTTGAACTACGGTATATGTAAGCATGCAGATTTGTATAAATGTATGCATGATGTATGTAATATGTGTACATATATATGTACATGTATTTGTGTGTCTCTTTGCGCATGCATGCATGTGTCTGTATATATGTATGCCTGTATGTGTGTGGGTATGTATGTATGTATGTATGTACATATGTATAGGTTGGGTTATCTTAAGGAGAATGTTAACTTTGCACTAAATATATATTGTAGTCTGTACAAGGATTGGTTCTGGTCCATTACAGATAAGAGACAGGTGCAAGGAAAAAAGTCTTTTGCTTGCCTATTTGGTCCAATCTGGACCTTAAAACGTCTTGCAATCACATCACCTGCACCTTTGTTGATTTTACAGTAGTTCTCTTTTTCTAGGGATATGGGTAATGTTTGATTTTGAGACACTGTTATGATCTTTGTTCCTTCATGCTCTGCTTTCTGAAGTAAGTGTTCATCATGTCTTATTATCAAGTGGGAATTTTTTTTTTTTCTTCTTGATTGAGGTGAACAGTTTACTTTTTGTTATGCTAAAGCAATTCTTGAGTTACTGTATGCTCCTATGAATGAGTTTGCCTATATTTGTGGTGATATTGTGTGCTGCACCCGAGGACCTAATTTACATCTTTGTACAATCCACTATTTTTGCAGACCTGTGGTTGGAACTTTGGTGAATGGCTACCTTCCCAGCCTTATTCTTGCCATTCTGTACCTTTTTATCCCGCCATTGATGCTTTTCTTGACTGAATTTGAGGGTTATCCTTCAATCAGTACACAGGAAATACAGACATGTGGCAAAGTATTTATGTTTCTTGTTACAAATTCTTTCTTTCTGGTGGCATATGGTTCAGTTGTCAACCTCTTGTCTGAAGTGATCGAAAGTCCTCGACAGATACCTGGGCTGCTCGCATCAGCTGTGACAAGTCAAGTAGGTCTCTAATGATGAATTCCCAACCTCAATCGAATTACTTCATTCATGTAATCTGTATATGTGTATGTATCTAAGTAGAGATCTGTGTCCTGACAGGTGTGTATTCATGTAAACATATTGAATGTGGATTTGTGTGTGTGTTCTTCTATGTGTACACACACATACACACACACACACACACACGCGCACACACACACACACACACACACACACACACACACACACACACACACACACACACACACACACACAAACACACACACACACACACACACACACACACAGAGAGAGAGAGAGAGAGAGAGAGGTTCTTTGTACCATTGTCCTTCCAAGTTTGATATAACCACCTCAGCGTATTCTTGAAAAGTTGTGAAATCTCTTTTTGACCTTGGTTCTTCAGTACCTCTTTCTCCTGGAACTCTGGAACCTTCTTCAACTTCATAAGTCGGAACTTGAAGAGGTACTGATGTGGGTAATGTAACTCTTTCTTCACCTTTATCAAGTGCATCTCTTAGGGTTTGAGAAGGTTCATCACCCCCCTTGTATGGTTGAATTTAAGAATCCAAATTCCTTCATAAAAAATGCATGATCATCTTCTTTTATAAAATCTAGAATCTTATAAAAAATGTGATTTTCTAAAATATATGCATTGCGTGGGAGTAGGATATCACTTGTTTGTGGAACATAGAATCCATATACTTTACTGCCAATTGCATAACCAATAAAGACGACTTTAATGGCTTTTACATCAAGCTTACCACGATCCTTCTTCTCAATGTGAACATAAGTTGGAGAGCCAAAAACTTTGAAATAACTCAAATTGGGTTTCTTCCCATAATAAGCTGTATAAGGTGTAATGACCTTCAAGGCTTTTGTGGAAGACCTATTTAGAATGTGATTAGATGTATCTACCGCATCAAACCAAGACTTGAGAGAAAGCTTTATGGATGGCATCTTACTACGCATCATCTCAACAAGTATCCTATTCTTTTTGTTATGGAGTGTAAGCAATAGTGAGCAGATGAGAAATACCTTGTCTTTAAGAAAAGACTCAGTCTTTTGACATGTATTTTGCTCTATCACTTCTCAAAATCTGACTTTTTGACTCACTTTCATTTTCAAGCATAGCTAAGAACTTCTTGAAAGTAGGATAGACTTTAATGGCTTTTACATCAAGCTTACCACGATCCTTCTTCTCAATGTGAACATAAGTTGGAGAGCCAAAAACTTTGAAATAACTCAAATTGGGTTTCTTCCCATAATAAGCTGTATAAGGTGTAATGACCTTCAAGGCTTTTGTGGAAGACCTATTTAGAATGTGATTAGATGTATCTACCGCATCAAACCAAGACTTGAGAGAAAGCTTTATGGATGGCATCTTACTACGCATCATCTCAACAAGTATCCTATTCTTTTTGTTATGGAGTGTAAGCAATAGTGAGCAGATGAGAAATACCTTGTCTTTAAGAAAAGACTCAGTCTTTTGACATGTATTTTGCTCTATCACTTCTCAAAATCTGACTTTTTGACTCACTTTCATTTTCAAGCATAGCTAAGAACTTCTTGAAAGTAGGATAGACTATTGACTTTACTTTAAGACCATAAATCCAAGAATATCTTGAGAAATCATCGATGAAAGTAACAAAATACTTGAAACTGTGAACATAATCTATTCTCATAAGACCATTCACATTTGAATGTATGATTGTAACTTCCTTGTGGCCGTCATGTATCCATGCTTCTTGAAAGGAAGTTTCTGAACCTTTCCTTCAAGACATCCTTCACATGATTGTGCATCATGTGGTAAAGCAAAAGTAGGCAAACTCTCCACCATATCATGATCTTTGATGTGCTTGAGAGCTATGTAATTGATATGACCAAATCTAGCATGCCGTAAATTCATATTCTCCTTAGGTGTAGAAGACCTAGCAACATTAGCATGACTAATTTTGGATAACATAAACATGCCACTTCACTTTGAAGTAGACAATGCTCCTCATTAGCTGAAAGGATCTGACATGAATCTTCCTTAAAAATGACATTTAAACCATCTGACAAGAAAGTAGATAAAGAGAGCAAATTCTTCTTCATTTCTGGTACATAAAGAACATTAGAGAGGATCTTCCAACACATGAACCTTAGCATACACACCTTAATACTCAAAAAGAGATGAGTGAGAGATAGATAGAGAGAGAGGAAACAATATTTTCAAGTGTAACGATAAGCAAAATAACCTACCTACACTATTTTATATATGAATGTCAATTACAATGTGTGTAGATGATTACAAACTTTGAATATAGGCAGAAATAGGGAACTAGATATAAGAATTTGTGTGTAAAGTGCCTAAGAGGTATGAAGAGTGTGTGTTTGTGAAGATGTAGAGAATATGAACAGTTTAGAATTGTTTTACAGCAAACTATAATTCTAAAATTAGGGTTTCAAAAACCCTAAATCAGAAACTAGCGACTTGATAAATAAAGAACTGATGTAGACTTGTTACTCACAGTGAATCAGCAAGGATGCTGATGGTTGGCTGATACAAAATCCTCCAAAGCTGCACCAAAGGTAGAGCACACCTCCTCCAAGTGTGTAGACACTCCTTGAGTGATCCTTCAACTTGCATTGATAGCCTTGATTGCTTTGACGCTTGGATGATTCCAAGATATGACCCTAGACCCTGTTTATATAGTTTTTGGAGCCCCTAGTAAAAAGCAAGCGATCAACCTTCAAAAAGCAATTTCGCATGGGATTTAATAAAAAAATAATGATCTGCTTTTTAGTTTTGTTGCATGTACTTTTTAGACTCAGAATGGCTACGATCAGCCTATTTGGCCATCAGAAGAAAGTTTTAAGTTGCTTTTCATGATCTAGAGGCTGAGAGGGACCAAATGAAGGAAAAAAACCATTTTATGACAGAAATTAGGGTTAGGGTTTTCTCCTGATCTGGACCTCTGATGACTGAATGTTATATATCAAATGAAAGCTCTCTTAAGCTCTATCTGATAAGCTTAAAAAAAATTTTGACCTTCTGTACCCGAAAATTGGCTAAGTCCCCAAAAATAGAGTTGCTGGAAATTAGGGTTTTGGACTATTCTGACATTGTTTCCAACATTCACATCCTAAGATAACATTGAGGATTTACGTGCACATCCACCTTGCATACATGAGGTATAAAATGATTGACCTTCCATTATCCAGCTCAGAAGAACCTGACAATCATCAAAGAATGAAATCGAAGACAATAACTGATGACTGTCCTAGATGATCATCAAACTATTTTATTTCAAAGTTGGCTATCAGACAAATAAGCGTCACAATTTTCAAAGTCTGATACGCGAAATTTAGAATGTGAAATACAGTCTCAAAAATAAAAACTTATCAAGTGTCAAGTCATCTTTCTGTTCTGGTCTGGACTTCTTAGAGCTTAAACTTTGGAACATGCTTAAATATAGTATCTCATGGGGATGAACATGTGTGAGTTCACTATTTCATTTTCTATTCCTCTTTTGTCCCTTCTTCTCCTCCTGCTTCTACTTCCTCAGTGTTTCTGCATCATCTCCCATTGATAGAAGTTCTTGGGAGTGTAAATGCAGGTCTTTTGTTAGAGTTCTTTACTCTTGTACTGAGGGTGGCTTATATACTTCGGACTTCAGAGCAAGGGAAATATCCTTTTTCAGAAGTTAATGAATTCCTTTCAAGCCAGATTTCCCATGGAGTCTCATCTCCACTCTCGTCTCTCTCTGAGTGACAATTGCTTATTGTGCTATGCAGTATGCTTCTCTCTGCACAGCACACATCTGACAATGCAGAACTTGCATTAGCTAACTGTAGACCTTGAGGATAAAGTTTGCATGGCATGGAACCTTCTTTTTAATTGTGTGTGCCATGAGATCCTAGATATGCAAGAAGAACTGAGTGCTAGAGTTTCAAGTTCTGCACCTAACTCAGTAGAGTAAAACCTTTATCAATTGTACAGTACATGGACTGATAAGGTTCGGTTCCTGCATCAATTCTATTCTTTTCTGAGAGACAGTAATGGTTTCCCTTCTTGTGTATATGTTCTAGACAGAGGAGGTACAAAGCAGATGAGGTTCAGTGTAGTCTGAATCAAGCATGAATATTTAGGTCTACTTTATTTATTAATTATCTGGCACTATTATCTTAATACTATTCTTATTTTCACTATATATAGGGTACTGTTTTATGATGTAGTTCTGAAAACTTTCTCTATCATAATTTTTCTTGCTTATGTGCATGGGAAAATTATCAGTGGATGATGTTGACTTTCATGCAGGTAAACATTTTCATGAATTTGGTGATGACGAAAGGTTGGACAGGTTATGCGATTGAAATTCTCCAACCATCTGTCTTTATTCCAGGGTTTTTACGGAGGCATGTCTTGAGGACTCGTCAGTATGGACCATATGCGAAATCTCTTCCATACTACAAAGCTCTTCCAGAATTACTTTTGTTCGTATTCATTGGGTTTATATATGTAATCATAGCACCATTGATGCTCCCCTTTTTGATGGTCTATTTCTTTGTGGGGTATATTGTTTTCCGGAATCAGGTACTTGTGTCAAGTTGAAGTTAATTGTTGATAAATCTAGATGGCTCAAAAGTTTTTTCTGTTTGGCAAATGCAGATTTTGAACAGGTATGAACCAGTCTATGAGACTGGTGGACGCTATTGGCCTCATGTTCACAATCGCATCATATTTTGTGTATTTATGATGCAAATTATAGGCATAGGCATGTTTGGTGTTAAACATAAACCCATGCTGTCAACATTATCTTCACCACTGCTGGTGCTGACTCTACTTTTTCATCATTATTGTCGTCTGCGGTTTCTCCCTGTTTTCCAAGAAGTTTCAATGGAGGTATGGATGTCTTACTGTAACTTTAATCACACAATGAAGTTCTAAGGTTGGCGAAAAAATAATGCACTGAGATAATTTTTCTTGAAGAACTAAATTTGATGATTCATCACAAGCTGAGTACTACTGATTGCATGAAACTTAATTTAATGCAAGTGCTCATTTCATTGTATAGTGCAAGGCTTCTGCATTAACTACCTTGTCTCATGGCTGTGTTTGTATGATGCTTAGAAGATACTTGGCTAACATATAATGCGTAGAGGTTCATACAGTCCCGAATCTCTCTCTCTCTCTCTCTCTCTCTCTCTCTCTCTCTCTCTCTCTCTCTCTCTCTCTCTCTCTCTCTCTCTCTCTCTCTCTCTCTCTCTCTCTCTCTCTCTCTCTCTCTCTCTCTCTCTCTCTCTCTCTCTCTCTCTCTCTCTCTCTCTCTCTCTCTCTCTCTTTCCCCCCCCCCCCCCCCCCCCCCCCACAAAACAGCCCACCGCCCACCCCTGATCTCCCGTGCTTCACATTAGTGCCCGAAACCCTAAATTATAGCAGCAGAGAGGTGGATCTATATAGCCATTTTCTACTTCCCACCATGAGAATCTGGATGCTCTGGACATGACCGGGAGGGGCAGCTTAGAGACATTGATGTAGATGGTGAAGTAGTATGTGTGGCTAACAGGGAATGCAAAATGCACTACCTTGGAGCATCCTAGGAACACCATGCAAATCTCATAAACTGCAAGCAACTTCACACTTCTGAAATTTGAGAAACAAAGGAATATACTTAAGTTAAAGACATAGAAACAGTGGAAGACAAGAAGATAGAGTGACGAGACAGAACAACAAGTGAAATTTTCCGATCCACACAAGAGCCTTGACGACTAAATACTAGTCTATCTTAGCAATTATCCTCCTAGGTCCAAGGGATGAGCAAGATAGGTCTCTAAGTTGCTAGAATTAGCTCTCCGCTCAGTACCCTCTATGCTCAAGTATCTATCTTCATCTATCATATATCTCTTCTTATGAAGAACCTTCCTTTTATAGACAAAGGGATAGTGTACAAGAAGAGGGTCTATTACATAAGGGTAATGGGCAATTGATGTCTTGGGCAGTTTTATTTGTCACTAGCTGCCAACACCAGACTTTGTCTTATAGTGCTGATTGGTTAGGGTCCACTTGGCTGCCGTGTCATCCTCTGCAACCGTCTCGCCTTGTTAGGGCTTGACCCACTTGTCTCCTGGGTGAACTTGTTTTCGGTGAATTTGGGCATCTTGGCGCACTTTTCCTTGTTAAGGCTTGGCCTACTTGTCTCCTTGGTGAACTTGTCCTCTATGTGAATTTGGGCATCTTGATGCCCCTTTTTCAATAACTGGGCTTTATGGCGCCCAGTTTCAATACTTTGCTCCTTGGCACCCACTTTCAACACTCGAGCTCCTTGGCCCCAAATTTAAGCAATTGGGCTTCTTGGTGCCAAGTTTCAGCACTTGGGCTTCTTGGCATCTAGTTTCAACACTTAGGTTTCTTGCATAGTGCCTTGGCATGGCGGAAATGATTGGTACTGGCCGGTTGGAAACGGAGCCCGCAAAAATTAGGAAACAGCCAGAAACAAGAAATGATATATATATATATATATATATATATATATATATATATATATATATATATATATATATATATATATATATATATATATATATATATATATATATATATATATATATATATATATTTATATTTATAGATAGATAGAGAGAGAGAGATAGAGAGAGACGGGGAGGGGGAGGGGGGATGGGGGAGGGGGGGAGGGAGGGAGAGGGGGGGGGGGGGAGAGAGAGAGAGAGAGAGAGAGAGAGAGAGAGAGAGAGAGAGAGAGAGAGAGAGAGAGAGAGAGAGAGAGAGAGAGAAAGAAAGAAAGAAAGAAAGACTTTTTAACGTCTATTAGAGGCCAAAATCGGCCTATGAGACAAAACATATACATCAGTATGATCCAATCCACTGTGATCCAAAACGAAAATAAAGTGTGAGTACTGCAAACGGGTATAAAAGGAGGGATAGTAGCTAGCATCAAGGGTGTGGGGTGCTATGGGTATGCACTCTATATGCTCCATGGGTGAGATACAAATATGATATGCGTAGGGAGGGGAGGGGAGGCTCGATGGTATCACAACCCCCTAAATGCCTGGAGTGGGTGTAGGATATAATGCATCGGTGGAGAGACTTTTAACGTCTATTAGAGGCCAAAATCGGCCTATGAGACAAAACATATACATCAGTATGATCCAATCCACTGAGATCCAAAAAAGAAAATAAAGTGTGAGTACCAAAAAACGGGTATAAAAGGAGTGGATAATAACTAGCATCAAGGGTGTGGGGTGCTATGGGTATGCACTCTATATGCTCAATGGGTGAGATACAAATATGATATGCATAGGGAGGGGAGGCTTGATGGTATCACAACCCTCTAGATGCCTGGAGTGGGTGTAGGATATAATGCATCGGTGGGTAAGGCATCATGGCAATCCTCAAAATGCTCTGAACGCCCAAATCGACAGGGGTGCGCTGCTGAAGTCTCCGTATCTCCATGTCATGGCGTGCGTGAATCGCCTGAATCTCTCTCTGGTGTGGACGGGCTCTCTGGTGTGGGGGTCTCGGTCGTCGACACTGTCGTCTAAGCTCCTCTGCTGTGTGAAATGTGACACCCCGCATCGAGCTTGGTCCTCGAGTGGCTGTGGGTCTAAAAAAATCTGTAATATAAGTCTGAGGGGGGGGGGGGGGGCAGGTGTATCTCCATCTGCTGCTGGAGAAGTAATGCAGGGGGGTGCTGGAGCTCTACTAGGAAACGACCTAGAGGGCACTAGTCCTCTTTCCCCAATAAAGCCCTGATCTCTCTGGGCCCCCTGAAGAGATGTGGGTAGCGGTCTCTGATGTCCTCATATGCCTGGCATCTACATGTGTAGTGCTCCTCGTCCTCCACCTCCTCTCGGCATATCATGCATAATCTCTCGTCCCTCGGGGTATGTGTCGCTCGCCCAACCTCAATCTCGAGCTGGTGTGATGATACCCTGAGCTGCCCAATGGCCACTCTCTCAGCTCGTGCCATGTATGTATGCATGTATCGTGGTTTCTGAATGAAACCATCCGCTGTCATAGTCAAGAAGTGCTCTCTGTAGTGTTGCCTCTTTGTGGGAAGAGGCTCCCGTGGTGCTACCCATGTCTCCCTGACGTGTATCTGTAGTAGGTCCTGCCGGATGATCCTATTCCTCTTCGAACGAGAGAGGGTAATGTGGGGGGAAGAGAGGTCATACTGAAAAGGGGGGAGATCGGTAATGCTCATGCCATGGTCTGCTAACCATCGGTAGGTCTGTGCATACCATACTCTCTCATGCCCTATCTCTGCCAAATGTCGAGAGCTCTCAAATGCAAGCGTGGTTAGTCGGCTCGTGGGGAGCTCTCTGACTCTGAGAATAAAGGTCACCAACTGGAAGAGGGCCTCCACTAGCATCGGTGGTTTGCCAAGCTCAGCTCGTATAATGTCATGTGGAACGGAGGGCTTGCTGCGCAGCAAGCATGAGATCATGGTGACATGGGGCCTCTCAATCCGCGTCCACATCACCTCCGTGATCCCTGGTGCCCATACTGCTGCTGGGTACATCAATGCAGGTGTCACTAGAGTGTCAAAGAGCCACCCCTTAGTCCGGGGCTCCTGAAAATGTGTCTGAAAGCAGGGTCTCTCCAATCCTGCAAGTGCCGCATAGCCTCGCATCAATCTATCTCTCGCTGCCTGTACCATGGAGAAAACCCGTGTGCTGCCCGAGAAGGTGACACCTAGGTAGACGTACGAGTCCACTACCTCTATCTGTCCTCCAGCTGCAGTGAAAGAGGTGCGATGGCGTACTGTCTTGGAGGTATGGAAGATCATGACCTGAAGAGCCATTTTGAGAGAGAGAGAGAGAGAGAGAGAGAGAGATGTAAGTACGTACATACATATCTACATACCTACATACATACATGCATATATGCATACATATATACACACACACACACATACACACACTTACATGGTACGTACATACATACATACATACACACATAGACACACATACACACACATAGTACATACATACATTCATAGTACATATATACTACATGGGCACTCAAAATGTACATACATACTCATAATGTACGCACATACGACACATAATACATACATATTACATACATACACACACACACATATAATGTATATACATACTACACACATAATGTACATTATCGGCACCAATTTGAAGGTAGTAGACTCAGCTTGAAGATTGTGGGAACAAGGAGCTCTCTCTTACAAGTTACCACTTAGCACTCTTGAGTAAGCATGGACTCTCTCAAGTTCGCGCAGTTGATCAATTCTCTCTCTCTCTCTCTCAATGGCTCTTCAAAAAGACTTCAAACCATGCCCTAGATGAGGCATTTCCACAAAGTCATTGTCTAAAAAAAAATGGCCTAGAAACAATGTTTTTGGGCCATGACATTTCTCAGAAACAGTCAAACCGTTTCGAGTGCCCAGAAACGCCGTTTTTGGGCACTATGACTCCTTGGTGCCCAATTGAAGTGTTCTACCCTTCTGCCTTGTCTTTCAAAGAAAAAAAAATTCTAGAGGTTGCTTGCCATTACTGTCTCTCTGTCTCGGAGAGATAGGGTTGTCAAAATACAACTTATTACAAAAGACCGTAGCTGAATTTACAATGTTTGAAATACTCCAAAAGATACCACATGCGAAAAAGTGTGTTGAACATCCTCGGGATCTAAAGTAAGCAAGGACTTCAAAAGATCAAATTTCGATTTGTAAGCATTTCTTTGTTTGATTAAAGTGTTGTTTTTTACCTTTAGTTGTTTGATTTGAATGTGAGCAGACTCCAGTTCTACTTCTAATTTTTTCACTTTTTCCTTTGCTTTGTCTGCATCCTTGAAATTTTGGGATAGTTCTTTTATTTGCATGTACATATCCTTTGTTACCAAACAAACTCGCAGACATTCCTCATTAAGAATGCTGACGTGATTGCAAAGGCGATATTCGAGGTGGATGCATGTCTGTCTATCCTCTGAGACTTTGGTGGCAATTTCCTGAAACATATTTTAACTACATCCATCTGTGACATATCTCGTAGATGCTCAGGAATGGTAGGCCACAACCGATGTGTGTTGTCGCGAGCCTCAGGCTTCCCACAAAGTACCCGAAGAGGGAAGTACTCGCCCTTGCTATGCATATACGGTACGAGGAACAGCTGAGTCGCCTCGCCTCAACCTTCCCACGGCGGAAGAGGGAGTACTCACCTTTGCTATGCGTGTGAGGAACAACTTAGGAAGGAGTCACTTGGTGAAGGTGTGGTGTCCAACTATGCTTTAAATAAAAAAAAGTTGAGCCCATTGTATGGTATATTTAGACGTTGTGGATAAGATTAGGCTAAAAATAGGTGACTACCTTATTAATATGGTATGAAGGTTGTCACCAATTCCAAATTTAGAGGTCACTTGATTGAGGATAGGTGGTTGTCCATCTGATGCAATATGGAGGAATTTATCGATTTGTAGAGTAAGTTGGTGGTCTCCCTTGTGAGAGTTGATGATTGTGGTCACCCTGGTGAGTGTTGATGTTGTTTTTGAGTGCGGATGGCGGCCTCCTTAATGGCAGAAGATGATCTCCTTAATGGTATAAGATGAGGATTACTGGTGGTCGCTTATAAGGAAGGGTTTGGCCTAGAGGGTGGGTCAATGGTCACCTAGGGGGAAAAGGGGGAGTTGTATGCTCATTGCTGGCTGGGGCGAGTAAGAGGCGAGTCATCGGGAGGGTTAGAGCCTGCAGAGGAGTACCTTTAGAAAGGATAGAGAGTGAGTGGAGGCTATGGGAGGATGGGTGAGGGCAAGCCTAGAAGTGATGAGAAGGCGAACGAATGGGGGGTGAGTGGAACGGACGAGTGCTTAGGGGGGTGGTGGATGAGACAGAGGGGTGTTTGGCATGGTTGGGGCAGGTGAGAGGGTGGAGTGGCGAGTGCTTAGTGTAAATGGAATAAGTGGGGAGAGTGGGCTCCTATTCAATGTGAAGCTCAAGGCAAAAGGAAGGATTAGGTGGGCGGTCGCCAAGTCAAGGGGAAATGAGTGCAAAGAGGTAGGCAAGAGGGAGCTTAAGGCAAAGGGGAAGTGTGGATGGGTGGTCGCTAGGGAGATGAGTGGGGAGTGGGAAATGGTGGTCAAAGAGGTGGTATGAGTGAAAAGAGGATGGTGGTCGCTTAAAAGGTAATAAGTTGAAAATTGGTGGTCACCCAAGGAGGTGGTTTCCTAGAAGGGGATGAGTAGATAGTCGCCCAAAGATTCGGTATGCAAGCCAAGAGCAGTGAATTGGTAGTTGCCAGATTGCCGAGTGAATTGGTAGTCACCAGATTACTAGAAGGAATGGGTAGTTGCTCATGTTGAGGTTGATAGGTGGTTTGGTAGTCGCCCAAAGTGCTAGAACAGATGGCTAGAAGGAATGGGTAGTCACCCATGTTGAGCTTTATAGGTGGTTCAGTAGAACCCAAAATGCTAAAAGAGATGGCTAGAAGGAATTGGTTGTCGGACATGTTGAGCTTGATAGGTAGTTCGGTACTCTCCCAAAGTGCTGAAAGAGATGGGTAGTTGCCCCAGGGAATGGTTAATAGGTGGTCCCCTAAGGAGATGAGTGGGGAGGGGGAGGAGGTAGGCAAGGGACAGCTTAATATCAATGGAGAGTTAAGGCAAAGGGGAAGGGTGAACGGGTGATCGCCAAGGGGAATGAGTAGAAGTGGGAAATGGTGGCTGCCCAAGGAGGAAGAAAAAGAGGGAAGTGGGTGGTCACCCAAAGGGGATGAGTGGTGGGTAGAAAGTGGAGGTGGCTCGAGTAGAGAGTGGGAATTAGAGGTCCCCAAGTGCTAGAGGTAATGTGTAGTCGCTGAGGGAGGAGCTAATAGGTGGTCGCCTAGGGAGGAAAGAAAAACAATGGTCACCTTAGTTGGTTGCCTAGACAAAAAGGGGAGAGTGGGGCGAGTGGGTGCCTGGCAAGGGAGAGCTTAATATCAATGGAGAGTTAAGGCAAAGGAGAAGATGGGTGATTGCCTAGGTGAATGAATGGAAGTGGGAAATGGTGGTCACCTAGGGAGGAAGAAAAGGAGGGAAGTGGGTGGTCGCCCAAAGGGGATGAGTGGTCGGTAGAAAGTGGAGGTCTCTCGAGTGTAGAGTGTGAATTAGAGGTTGCCAAGTGCTAGAGGTAATGTGTAGTCGCCCAAGGAGGAGTTAATAGGTGGTCGCCCAGGGAGGAAGGGTGGGAATTAGAGGTCCAAGTGCTAGAGGTAATGTGTATTCACATAGGGAGGAGTTAGTGGGTGGTCGCCTAGGGAGGAAGGGTGGGAATTAGAGGTCGCCAAGTGCTAGAGGTAATGTGTAGTTGCGCAAGGAGAAGTTAATAGGTGGTCGCACAGGAAGGAAAAACGGTGGTCACCTTGGTTCGTTGCCTAGACAAGAAGGGGTGAGTGGGTGCTTGATAAGGGAGAGCTTAAGTCAAGGGGAAGGGATGAGTGGGTGGTCACCTAGGCAGGAAGTGAGAGAGGTAGATGGGAAGGCGAGTGAAGGCTAAGGGGAGGGATGGGCAAGTTGTAGGGGGATGGGTGGGTGGCAATGGGTTAAAGGTCCCTCAAAAGGTCGCTAGTAGTGAAAAGGAGATTTGTTGTAGCCTAAGGAAAGATAGCCAAAGGAAATTGGAAGGAAAAGAGGTCACCTAGGTGAGAGAGGTATGGATGTTGAACCAGGGTAACATAGTGATGCAGCTTGGTCAGGGAGGTTAGTTGCTAGGGAAAGGTTAGGGGTTGGAGTAAATATGAGAGGAGGAATCCAATTATATTGATATGCTGCCAATTTAAAGATAATTGGAAAAACAATTGAAAAAAAACGATTGATATAACTATGTATACTATTCACAAAGTTGTTATGCTCTTACACTACTCATGGCTCCACATAGAGCCTTAGCTTTGATTCGTTGACCAAAGGTAAGGCTTGCCCATCTAGGATGGATAACTGTACTTCTCCCTTAGGAAGTACTCGTATTACTTGAAAAGGTCCATTCCATCTCGGGAGCATCTTCTTCTACTGCGTTTCAAACAGTCGTGGATGGTAGAATAGGACTAAACTCCCTTCCTTGATATGAGATTTCTAGAGGTTTGAATCATGATTCCTTTTCCTCTTTTCTTGCATTATGATTAGGTCCTCATTGCTGATTTTCCTTTTCTCCTCCAAGAGTTGTAAGCTCATGAAATTTGATGCAAGCGTAGCAGAAAAATCTTGTATCCTATTTGTTCCAACCCGGTTGGAGCCATGCAAATATTCAAATGGAGCAACTGCTTGCATACCATACACCAGTTCAAATGGGGTATGCCGAGTTGTGGCCTTGAATGATGTTCTATAGGCCCATAATGTTCCTAGATAGGCTTGTTCCCATGTATTTGGAAACTGTAAGCATGTTTTTCTTAGGAGTAGCATGAGAATTTTATTTGTACTCTCTGCTTGGCCATTTTCCCTAGAGTAGTATGGACTTGATTTCCTATGGAAGATTTGATCTTTCTCAAAAATTAGGGTTGGTACCTGATCAAGGAAATGTGACCCTTGGTCTGTAGTTACCTCAATGGGACATCGGAATCTGTAGAAGATGGAACACCATGCAAATCTCATAAAAGGCATGCAACTTCACACTTCTGAAATTAGAGGAAAGAAGGAATACATAAAATACTTAAGTTAAAGACATAGAAATAGTGGTAGAACAACAAGATAGAGTGACAAGATAGAACAACAAGTGAATTATTCATATGCACACAAGAGCCTTGACGACCAAATATTACTCTATGTTCTCAAACATCCTCCCAAGTCCTTGCTCTATCTTGAGCTCATAATTTTGGATAACTCTGAACTTATGAAGGTATATATATCCTCCCATGTCCCCTCACGCTAGCACCAACTAGGAGGGTATGCTAGTTCCAAGGGATGAGCAAGATAGGTCTCTAAGTTGCAAGAACTAGCTTTGGGCTCTGCATCCTCTATCCTCGTGTATCTATCTTCATCTATCAGATATCTCTTCTTATGAAGAACCTTGCCTTTATAGAGAAGGGGTATGGTACAAGAAGTGGGTCTGTTACATAGGAGTAATGGGCAATTGATGTATTGGGCAGTTTTACTTATGAATAGCCGTCGGTATTTATAACGGGATGCACCGATGGTCGGGCTCGGGCATCGCTCATCACTTCACTTAGTATTGGTAGATGTCCACTCTGAGCTGATCACACTTTTATCACGTTCACACTCTCATCTCCCCTTCCACTAGACCCCCTCCCACCCACTGTGCCACATACCACAATACACTTCACGTGCGAGCTCTCACATGTCTACACACAACATTTACACATCCACCTACTCTCACCAGATCCACTCTCACCTCTAGACACACTCACCTCACAGATCACTTCCATTCTACATGATTGAGCTCTACACAAGTTCCCCAACCACACACGCACGCCCACCACGCATGGGATCCATGCCCCAAAACCGATGGTATGATGATGAGTGTCAAGAGATGGGGAAGTAGTTATGAGCAATGGAGAATAGCGGGGAGATTACACACACATAGGCACATCGTCGCATGTAACGCCTCACACATCGGAAGAGGTGAGAATGGGAGGAGAGACACTATTGGGACATCTATCACCTCTTCATGAGTCGAGATAGTGCAATGGGATGGAGATACTTCACAGAGAGGAGACATCCGAGAGCCGAACACATGGCACCGATATGCGTAGAGCCTATACGAGACTCTAGACCAGCCACCCATCCCCTGGTTACAGAGCTCATGCCCCACCACCTCTCACTTATGATGGTGAGTTGCACAATCACCCACCTATAGCATGGCAAAGCCGGCGACCATTTCGGTCTACAAGTAGAGCATCTCATCCTCAGATGCACGATTCTTGCACCACTCATCGCCCACCTCTTAAATCGAACACTGGTTGAGGGGTTCCTTGACTCATGGATTGAGCACACCATAGTGCCTATACATAAGTCGAGCGATGTTATGGATCCAGCCACATACCAGAGGATCATGATTGGCCCACACTGGCCAAGTTATATGGGGCAGTTCTAGAGATAGAGTTGAGCACCCTCGCCGAAGGAAAGGATATCAGGGCTCTAAGATAGGCAGGATTCAAACGAGATTACTCTACCATAGACCACATCTCCACTTTGAGATGCTTGACCGACCGGGCTCGAGTGAGGAAGAGGAGATTATACTGCTGCTTCGTGGACTTCCACAAAGCCTTCGACACAGTTCCCAGGGAGTGACTCTTTAGATGCCTACTCAACATTGGGGCTCCAGAGGAGATGATATGGGAGATCTACTCCCTATATGAGAGAGTACCAAGTAGAGTCTTATCTCATATCAGGGCTTCATTGAGACCCTATGCTACATGTGGACATACCTACAACACCACCTCCGTGTCATCATTGGGCTGCTTTGAGTTTCGTCACATCAGCTCGAGATCGAGAGAGGTTGAGCCAAAAGAGTCCCCCGAGAGGAGAAGTGGTGCCCAATTCGCCATACAGAGATAGAGAGTGAGGAGCACTCGATTACCATATGCCTAAGATACTCAAACCTATGAGCAGAGTTCCAGATTGAGGAGTCACTCCAGTTGTGCATGACCACAGGAGACCAAGCGGAGGATGGGACGCTTCATCGTGGGAGCATATGAGAGACAAGAGCAGATGCTACAACTCACACATCAGACACTAGCGGATTATTACTCGGTTCTTTCAGCAAGCTAAGCCACATCAGAGGGACCAGCCTTCAAGAGGCATAGGGCTCACTCCCAGGGAAGCAGCAGCCGAGAGAGTCGCCCAGGGAAGCAGCAGCCGAGAGAGTGCGATGCAAACCACGGTTGAGTATCGATGACGGTGACTTCACCCGGAGGATATCTCACACATCAGGATAGCCTACAACCACATGATGGAGCAGAAGTGCATCACCACCACCTGGGCCGCCCTCTTGCAGGAGGTACTTAGTCCACCACCAATGTACCACATACTCCACCCACCTCCACCCATCATTAGGTGTTAGGCTATACACATTCACTCCCACATAGTTCCCCCTCTATTAGGTGGTAATTATCTGCAGTGTCAGAGCCATGCTTCCCCCCATGCACCACTACTTTATCCCCATTACCAAGTACACCATCATTTTGTTGTTTTCAGCCTACATAGTTTCTTTGTAGTGAGTATTTTTCTTTTCTTTTCATTTCTACATAGAGATGACCACATTTGTACATGCTTGTTGTCTCAAAGGCCAAGTTTGGTCTTTTAGAAGATGTTAATATGACTTTCTTTCTTTCTCTCTCTCTCTCTCTCTCTCTCTCTCTCTCTCTCTCTCTCTCTCTCTCTCTCTCTCTCTCTCTCTCTCTCTCTCTCTCTCTCTCTCTCTCTCTCTCTCTCTCTCTCTCTCTCTCTCTCTCTCTCTCTCTCTCTCGTGGAGGGCACTACGGGAGCCACGCCCACCCACACCCATAGCAGATCCTCAGACTTGGCACACCTACGCCCGGAGGTTATATGAAATCCCAGGACAACCACCATTGCCGATCCCTCCCACACCGCGTCCTGTGATATCCACCCTCTTCACGGCAGGCATGGTACGACAGGCCATCCATAGGCTACAGCATGGCCATTCAGCAGACCACACGGGGCTACAGGGTGAGCACTTTATATACGCAGAAGATGTAGTTTCCCACTTGATCGCCCATCTCTTAAACCGTGCTCTGGTTGAGGGATTACCTGACTCGTGGACTATGCATACTATTACGCCTATGCATAAGTCCGGCGATATGATGGATCCAAGGAACTACAGGACTATTATGATAGGCCATATCCTGGCCAAGATCTATGGGGCAGAACTAGAGGCAGAGCTCAGTACACACGCTGAGGCAGCCGGGATCAGAGCACCCGGCCAGGCAGGCTTCCGCCGCACTTTCTCCACCATCGACCACATCTTCGTGCTTCGTTGCTTGATTGAGAGCGCGAAGGCGAGGAAGCAGAGACTATACTGTTGCTTTGTGGATTTCCGCAAAGCCTTCGACATGGTTCCCCGAGAGAGACTACTACGGAGGCTCCAGGAGTAACAGCTACCATCAGACATGCTATGGGCCATCCATGCTCTGTATGCACGAGTCACAGGCAGGGTACGCTGCCCCGGCGGCCTATCAGACAGCCCTGTTAGCACCATTGGTGTGAAACAAGGTTGCCCTCTCTCACCCACTCTCTTTGGTCTCTACATCGACGAGATCACGGAGTATATACAGCGAGCAGGAGGGCTAGGAGGAGACCTCGGAGGTATGCCAGTACACATCCTATTATATGCTGATGACATTGTCTTGCTTTCAGAGTCAGGAGGGATTGCAGTCACATTTACAGGCACTCGATACCTTCTGCATGGAGAGAGGACTCACAGTGAACCTTGGCAAGACCAAGGTCATGATCTTTCATACCTCCAAGACAGTACGCCATCGCGCCTCTTTCACTGCAGCGCCTCTTTCACTGCAGCTGGAGGACAGATAGAGGTAGTGGACTCCTACGTCTACCTAGGTGTCACCTTCTCAGGTAGCACAGGGGTATTCTCCATGGCACAGGCAGCGAGAGATAGATTGACGCGAGGCTATGCGGCACTTGCAGGATTGGAGAGACGTTGCTTTCAGACACATTTTCAAGAGCCCCGGACTAAGGGGTGGCTCTTTGACACTCTGGTGACACCCGCATTGATGTATGCAGCAGCAGTTTGGGCACCTGGGATCACGGAGGCGATGTGGACGCAGATTGAGAGGCCCCAGGTCATCATGATCTCACGCTTGCTGCGCAGCAAGCCCTCCGTTCCACATGACATTATACGAGCTGAGCTTGGCACACCACCGATGCTAGTGGAGGCCCTCTTCCAATTGGTGACCTTTATTCTGAGGGTCAGAGAGCTCCCCACCAGCCGACTCACCAGGCTTGCATTTGAGAGCTCCAGACATTTAGCAGAGACAGGGCATGAGAGAGTATGGTATGCACAGACTTACCGATGGTTAGCAGACCATGGCATGAGCATTATCGATCTTCCCCCCTTTCAGTATGACCTCTCTTCCCCCCACATTACCCTCTCTCGTTCGGAGAGGAATAGGATCATCCGTCAGGATCTACTACAGATACACGTCAGGGAGACATGGATAGCACCACGGGAGCCTCTTCCCACAAAGAGGCAACACTACAGAGAGCACTTCCTGACTGTGACAGCGGATGGTTTCATTCAGAGACCACGATACATGGATACATACATGGCACCAGCTGAGAGAGTGGCCATTGGGCAGCTCAGAGTATCATCACACCAGCTCGAGATTGAGGTTGGGCGAGCGACACATACCCCGAGGGACGAGAGATTATGCAGGATATGTAGAGAGGAGGTGGAGGACGAGGAGCACTACACATGTAGATGCCACGCATATGAGGACATCAGAGACCGCTACCCACAGCTCTTCAGGGGGGGCAGAGAGATCAGGGCTTTATTGGAGACAGAGGACTAGCGCCCTCTAGGTCGTTTCCTAGTAGAGCTCCAGCACCGTCGTACATCACTCCTCCAGCAGCAGATGGAGATACACCTGGCCCCCCTCCCTCAGACTCATATTACAGATTTTTTCAGACCCACATCCACTCGAGGACCCAGCTTGATGCGGGGTGTCACATTACACAGAGCAGAGGAGCTTAGACGACAGCATCGACGACCGAGACCCCCACTCCGGAGAGTCCGTCCACACCAGAGAGAGATTCAGGCTATTCACGCACGCCATGACATGGAGATACGGAGACGTCAGCAGCGCACCCCTGTCGATCTAGACATTCAGAGCATTTTGAGGATCGCCATGATGCCTTACCCACCGATGCATTATATTCTACACCCACTCCAGGCATTTAGAGGGTTGTGATACCATCGAGCCTCCCATCCCTATGCATAGTATCACACCCATTGAGCATATAGAGTGCATACCCATAGCACCCCACACCCTTGAGGCCAGTTATTGTCCACTCCTTTTATACCCGTCTTTTGTACTCACGCTTTATTTTCCTTTTGGGATCACAGTGGATTGGATCATACTGATGTATATGTTTTGTCTCATAGGCCGATTTTGGCCTCTAATAGACGTTAAAAAGTCTTTCTTTCTCTCTCTCTCTCTCTCTCTCTCTCTCTCTCTCTCTCTCTCTCTCTCTCTCTCTCTCTCTCTCTCTCTCTCTCTCTCTCTCTCTCTCTCTCTCTCTCTCTCTCTCTCTCTCTCTCTCTCTCTCTCTCTCGACTTTTCCATGGGAAACAATCACTGCCACACGATATCATCACGGGAGAGTTGGCTGCTCCTCCCATGGTGGTAGAGGCATTATTTTAGACCATATGTTTCATTCAGAGGATGAGGGAGCTCCCAACTGATAGACTCATGCGCAGGGCATTTTAGGCAGCGACACTGATTTTCGAGTCAGGGTATGAGAGAGCCTGGTATTCTCAAGTCAGGATATGGTTTGAGCGCTATGGATTGGACATGGACAGGCAACCGCCCTTCCAGTATGACCCATATTCTCCCCACATTCACTTCTCACATAGGGAGAGGAACACTGTGCTTATGCAGGATCTCTGTGCAGCTCCACACTAGTTTGACATGGTTTACTTCCAACTTAGGATCCAGATTGTCACACTACTGTGACAGATTGTCACACTACCGTGACCAGTTCTTTGACTTTCTAGGAGATGGGTTCATCCAGAGGTTACGCTACATGGACACATACATGCCCCATAGCTCCAGGGTAGTGATTGACCAGCTGAGGATTTCATCACACCCACTATAGATTGAGACTGGCAAAGAAGCATTTACTTCTAGAGAGGAGAGGATTTGTCGGTTATGTGCGGTAGAGATAGAGGATGAGGAGCATTTTGTATGTAGATGCGAGGCATATGATGATATTAGGAGCAGATATGAGGCTCTATTTATAGGACAGCCTACCCTGCGAGAGATTATGGCCTCTAGAGACCCGCATCAGTTAGGATGATTCTTACTAGAGAATCGAGATATACAGTTAGAGAGATTCCTTGCTCCAGCCCGCCACAATGGCTCTGACAAGGAGAGACAGGTCCCAATGATGGCCGATCCCGATGCAGTCATCTGGGCAGCCCTGACACCACCTCCACCTATGTACCACATACTACACCCACACAGGAGCACTCGGTGGAGATCATCAGTCACTTAGATGCATTCTCATATCTGTACTACCCTCTTGCATGTAGGCTACCATAGGGATAACACTCCATTTATCCCCCCTCTCTCATGTTTTCTCCACACATGCACATTATGGAGACTCAGGTTTTCCTTGTATTAGCATCAATTTTTATTTTTCAACACATTTTGTCTTTCCGATTGATTGGAGACATCACATATGTACATTGATTCTGCCTCACAGGCCGAGTTCGGCCTTCTAATAGATGTTAGAAATCTTTCTTTCTTTTTTTCTTTCTTTCTCTCTGACTTCTTAGCACCACGACATGCAGCAGCCCCCTGGCCCCCACCCCCCACCTGTTGTCACCCAGAGAGGAGTGACTTTCAAGCAGGCTGATACCTCTCGTGCTAGGGGAGGACGGATCTCACATACATCAGATTTCAAATATTGAAGCCCTTAATGGACCCAGATGATGGCCGATCCCAGTACAGTCATCCGTGCAGCCTTGACTCCTCCTCCACCTATGTACAACATACTACACCCACATATGAGCACTGGATGGAGATAGTCAAGTCACTTAGATGCATTCTCATATTTGTACTACCCTTGCATATAGGCTACCTTAGGGATAGTGCTCCATATACCCCCCTCTCTCATGGTTTCTCCACACATGCACGTTATGGAGACTCTGATTTACCTTATATCAGCATCAATTTATTTTATTTTATTTTCCGCACACTTTGTCTTTCTGATTGAATGGAGACACCGCCTATGTGCAATGAGCGGTGCTAGAGTCATGCGTCCATATATGAGATGCTCTGCCTGTAAACTGAACCGGTCATGGGCATACAATAACACACCTGCACTGTGCACATGAATATATGAGGCTTAGTTAAATATGAGGATTATGCAGGCAGCAACACCATAAAAGTAAAACTTCATTATTCCTGAACACAATGATCAATAATTATGCAGATAAATGTTGATGTACTCGTGATTGTAATTTGTAATGTGTACGGTACTAAGGTGTATGGTTGTGAATCATGCTGTTGTGTCTAACGATGAGCGATTATTCTAATGTTCTTTCATGAATTTAATGTTATGAATCTAATGTTATTAATTCATACATGATACACAATGCCTCTTGAGACTATTTTGGAACTTTTTTTAAAAATTTTGGGCAGCGTTAGATACCATCAGAAACATTTTACCTTAACCCGTCATACGTCAGGATCCCGGTAGAAGTCAAAAGTCAGAAACAGGTCAAAAACAACTATGATGCTGCTTATACTGGGCAGGATAGAAAACGAGGGAGGAGGCGAGAGGCATGACATAGAGGGGTAGGGGGCGGGTGAGGGGGAGGGGGAAGTGGGGGGGAAGGGGGAGGGGGAGGGGGGAGAAGGAGAGGGAAAGCAAGAGGGAGAGAGAGGCAAATCTCCCTAAGGGGCATCACTTAAAATAGCATTATGAAGTAATGATCCTTAATAATCCTACAGAATGTAGAATGCTAATGGTCAAACAAATGATTCAGTGAAGAACTGTGTGCGTGTGTGTTTTTGGCGGATATGCCTTGTACTCCTAGGCAGATGGCCAGGGTTCAAGTCCCGCCTAGGGCTGGATGCCTCAAAGTTCCCCAAGAAGGGTGCCTCTACCTTATGAGGTCGGGTGTGTGTCTTTCCAATTCATTGTACTCTCAAAAAAAAAAAAAAAAAAAAATTGAAGGTGAAAAATGTTATACATTTTGGCAATTATAATGCAGCGTGTATGGATGCAAAACAGTGGTTGTATTTGCAGGTTGCTATATCGAAGGATAGAGATGATGAGCGGGAGGATAAACGAGAATCGATATACAAAAAGTTGCATAAAGCATATCTTTTTCCAGCACTCTGGAATTTTGATACCAGTGAAATAGGTGGAAGTTGTCATGAACCATTGCTGCCAGAGCAGTAGTAGTATAATGCTGTAGCTGATGCCATATTCAGTGTGGTCCCCTATAATTGTACAAAGCCAGGGAAAATTTGAGAAGGGTAGTGAATTGTTTGCAGCTGATTGTCAAGTTCGATTCATCCCCATATTAATGAAAGGAGGTCTTCCCTTGCACTGAGAACTCTTGCTATCCCTTGCTTTGGAAGAGGTTTTTCTTGCTTTTTTGTCAAAACTCTCTTAACATGTGCAGCTAGTACAAAGTGGCTTCCAGGCAGTATGTCTAAGAAAAGCATCATATTATTTACATTCATATCCCAAGCATTCACTATCCCCGTTTTGTAATGGGTTCGAATTTCTGTAAGTATTAGTCGCCCTCTATCAAATGATCTCATGGTCCTATATAAAGAAGTTGATCTACTTGTCTCCATGGTCTGGTCCTGGAAAAAACCAAACAGACAGGTGTGATAGGGTTTTTGGAAATATGAGAAAACTATTGTTTTGATTATGGTTCTTCCCTTTTTTTTGGGTTAGTTATCTTAATTCACAATTTTATTTGAACTTTCCCTTCAGTTCTAGATCTAGACATGTTTTGAATTCCTTTGCAAACAAGTCTTGATTTTCAATCACTAGGATATTATCATTTTTGAAGTATTATTATGTATACTAGTGGTTTCTCAGAGAGTCCTATCAGAATTATTTTTAGGAATGCCTGAAGTGGAAAAGATATGGATAAATATCAATTTAGCATTGTGTTTGACTGCTTCCCTGCTTTATGCCACTTTTTCCTTCTGCTTTTGTTACACTAACACTTGTCTACAATTTTTCTTTTCCCGCTGTTGGTAGAGTTCTTCCAGTCCAGGTTATTCAGCAGAGCTTGACAATCAATTTTATTACCCAGAACGGTCTAACTATCTCATCAGTAAGACCAGAGCTGATTACTAGCATTAAAAAAAAAGCAATTGGTCAAAGTCTTATGCAAATAGACATGGCTTAATATGTTTGGAAAGCCATGATAAACATGGTCGTTGAGAAAGATTGAATTAAACATTATAGCACTGGCCAAATACCAGTCTTATGCTTAAACAAATACTGTTGCTATTTTAATAACCATTCATGAATCTTGGATTTCAAATATAGAGAAGGATTAGCTCCTCATACTCCTAACGCAAATTTTTTTTTTGAAAACTATGAAGCTCTCCTTGACAAGTTCTAAGAATCCTAGAACAGACGGGTAGATTGAAGCATAAAGCAGAAAAATAGACATACCCTAGAAATACCATTGCATTCACTAGAGCAAGCAAACACATGCACAATATTTTATGTGCGTGTGTGTGTGTGTGTGCGCGCGCGCTCACGCGTGTGCGTGTGTGTGCACGCAGGTGTGTATGTTTGTGTGTGTCTATGTACATACATGCATAGATAACTGTGCATTCATCTATGTATGCAAGTACATGTGTGCTCATGTATGTGTGTATTTATGTATGTATGTGTGCATGTACATGTGTATGTATGCATGCATGTATGATTGTATGTACGCATTATATTTATGTATGCAAGTATGAAATGCATGCATACATGTATGTGCGTATGTGCGTATATGCATGCATGTATGGTTGTATGTACGCATTATATTTATGTATGCAAGTATGAAATGCATGCATACATGTATGTGCGTATATGCATGCATGTTATGTATGTCTTTATGTGTGTGTGTATGTATGTATGTATATGCATGCATGCATGTATATACCGTGTATGCTTACTCCTGATGATCATGCAGAATATTTTGCTGTCTTGTGTATCTTACATATGCACAAATTATATGAGCTTGAAAAGAAGGAAAGGTGGCAAAGTCAATCGGGGCACTTGGATATCGGACATTTTTCTAGAGAATTCTTCCAAAAAGTCTTACGAAGATCTAAGTGGGTCCACTTTCAATGTGCACATCCTCTCAAGAATGTATTCTTGGTACAGATACTTTGCTTGCTTTTGCGTTGATCGTTTCAGTAATGTTTTGGTTCCCCCCATCCTCCTCGCTAATTCAGGTTCATCTTTTGCAGTATTTCCTTTACCGGTGTTAAAGTCAGAATCGAACCAAAAAAACGATAGTGGACGAAGTATTTTCCTTATATAAAAAGGATGTGGCGTTTTTTTTTTTTGAAGGTACAATGAATTAAAAATACGCACACATCCAACCTCAGAAGGTAGAGGCACCCAACAATTGGCTACTCCCGAAGGCTGAATATGTCCAGTGAGTGGGACTTGGACCGAGGCACTCTATCCCACGACGTTCAAGGCTTCCTGCTACACTATACCCATTTGGACAAAAAGGTGTGGTTTTTATATATTCCAAGGAAAACGAAATTGGGTGTAGATACTCCATAACTCCTCGATGACTATTTCCATCATGATGCAAGGGACTAGGTTTATTCTATGGTCAAGGACTTTATGAAATAATACATAAAACTATTCCACATAGAGATGTCTTGATAGTTATGTGCCATACCTCTTCCGAGGATTAACGTTTTGGCATGGAATTATGTCAAATATATTCATGAAAACCATGGAGTGCTTGTCCAATTTGAGATGATTTCCTTGATCTTTGAGGTTAGCTTTGGGATCTCGTGTTGAAGTTGGCCAAGGATTAAGGAAGATCCTATGTGTTCCCCCAAGTTTTGCACCTAATGTATCATGTGGGGGGTTCATGAAGCTTTCCCAATTTCCATGATCTTTTCTCTTAAAAAGGGTCCACAAAACTCTTGTGCAATCCAAATGGGGAAATTTTAGAGGTGCTTGCTTCCATTGTGAGAATTCTCAAATTTTTTCAAGATATTGCCCCATCTTACGTGGTGACGATATTGAGATGGTTTCAATTTACCTTGGAAGTATGGTTGAAGTCTGCATGACCAAGTATTTGGATGTACTTGGAAATCTTTTGAGACACCCTCTTTGCATCAATGAAGCAATCAATTGAATGTGGCATGGTGGATATCTAACAAAGGCAAAAACGCAAATAATTGATCCTCCTCCTATGAATCCTTACATAGAAATGTTGTCCTTGCAGGTAATTTCACACTAGTTCCAATAAAAAGATCTCTTTCCATTTCATCTATTTCAAAAAATAGTAGATCTATTCGTTCAAAGCATATAGTGGATGAAGACGGATTTATCAAGGTGACATAGTAGGAAAAGTGGTCTTGGGCACATCAAATTTCCATCTCACACTCATTAGAATGTTGGTTATTGAGTATGCCAACTTAATTGAGTGGCACCTTGATATAGAAGTCATGTATTCTAAGGAGCTTCCTACTTCCATGGAAAAAGAGGCTTCTCATTTAACTCATTTGGTTACATGACCTTAATTTCTTGGAATGCTCAAGGTTTAGGTGGCAAGTTGAAATGGATAATGTTCTAGACTTGGATCACATGAAACAATGTTGATATTTGTTGTGTGCAAGAGCACAGTATGTATAGTCATAGGAGTTTGATTGAAACTACAGCAAATTTCTAGACTTCTTATATGATAATTCATCCTCATACTCCTCTGGTTGCATATATATTACTCTGGTTGCGTATTTGTTACTCTGGTTGTGTATGTATTGTTCACTATTTCTTACATCCTACAATATTGTTTTCAATGATTCTTATGGCAGGCTTGTAATTTGTTCATTTTAGTTCAAGGGGGAGACACATGTTATTCTCAATGTATATGCTCCCGATCAATAATTAGTACGATTCAAGTCTAGTAAATTCCTACCTACCCAACTGCAAAGCCATTCATATGCATATGTTTGGGTGTTGGGAGATTTCAACATGGATGGTTGCAGTATGGATTCATTTACTACTTCCCCCCTCATGCTTGGATGAGGGAGAATAATATCTCACAACACAAGATTTTCTTTGTTGGTCTTGTTAAACGTTGGCTCGTAAAACGTATGGCTACATGTACCTTTCACTTCTATTCACATCTCGATGCTTAGCCTTGTCTTGACTGGATTTACTACAATGAATGGCTGCTTGATTCTTGCATTTGGGATATATGCATTTCAGAAGACACTATGGGTTTATATGATGCTCCTTTGCTTCTAATTCTTTGCCAATTATTTTGCTCTTCAACTCATGGGTTATGCACAAAAGCCCCTCATGATCAATAACAGGATTATTCCAATGCTTTTCTTTTTGGGAAGTTGTATGGAGCCTCATTCATAGGGTTATCTCATTACATTATTTAGCATTATTAAGAGGCAATATTTTACAGTTGCTATGTAAGGCATCATTAGAGAGTTGTAAATTCTTCAGTAATCAAGCATAGTTCGGTGAAGCAATGCATTTCTTCATTTTGTCAGCTAGTTTAAGTTAGATCCATCACACCTAAAGAATATGGAGACTACTTTCCTTCTTGACATATTTTATATTTGCATAAACTATATGAGCTTCAATGGGAGAATGACTAATTTAGCAACTAGGAAGTGGCAATATTTTACGGTTGTTATGAAGAATACCATTAGAGATTTTGATGAATTCTTCACAAATCTTCAAAGACTTAAGCATATTTTGGTCAAATTCTTCTCTTCATTAGGTAGCTTAAATGATATCCCTCACACCTGCATTACATGCAAAATTGTGGTGCTTCCTCACATATTCTATATTTATGTAAACTATATGAGGTTCAATGGGTACAACGACTCTCAAAGAGATGAATACTTGGATGTGGGATGCTCTTTCAGGCATCCTTCCAAGAAGTGCTTCAAAGACAGGTGGCAACCAATGGTGTGAGCTTCCTTATAGGAATGGATTTCGAATATTGATGCTCTCTTGCACTTATGCTTTGACCATTTCAGGTACATCTTTGCATGCTTCAACAAGACCAAGTAACCACTACTACTTGGTACAATCCATATGCATTTTGAATAAGCCCTCTTCTATATCGTTTGAGGATCTACATGGACCTTTCGAAGACCGAGAATCGTATGCCACTCTCCAAAGCTTGGGGGAATAACAAAATGTTTGTGTGAAATGGACTAAATAGTTTATTTGACATTGTTAAGAGAGACTTAGGGGAATTACTATGGCCTCTATTAATGGAATGTGGATGGGAGGGTACATGCCATTTCTTTCTAAAGAAGGCATTGCAATTCTCCTTCCTAGAGCTGAGGGTCAAGAAACACCATTGGATTGGAGACTTATTAGTTTCTTGCCCATCATCGTCAAAATATGCACCAAAGCTTTGGCTCTTTGTATAAAAATACACATGCGGTCTTTGATTCACCCTGCACATTATGCTTTCAATATGGAAAATCCATTTATGTAAATATTATTCTTGCAACCAAATATGTGAATCGATATAACACAAATTTCATTATGTTACCAGTTGATTTTGTCAAGGCTTTTTTATAGACTGTGCAATCTTGGAAAATGTTAGTTTCATTAATGCATTGGGATGTTCCTCAGTCTATTGACAAAGTTCCCTCCCTATGGAATCATTTTACTGGTTGCCCTCTTTTGTTTCAAATGATCCTTGGCTTCTTTCCATACAAAAAGGATTACGAACCTCTCTCATTGTTTTGATACGACAAAGACTTGGATTGGATTCTCAAGATACATCATAATTCCAATCTAGGCGCAACATATAGACACTCTTGGCTTCATTTTCAGCACTCCTTCCAAGTTATTCGATTGTGGACTTCGACTCTTTCTGCCCAAAGACATTTAGATTGGAAGCTTCATGGATACCAGATTGATATGAAGAAACGACAACTGATATGAAGAAACGACAACTTTGTACTATGAAGTGTTGTAAAACCCCATGGATATTGCAATTATTTGCAATTAGTGGTGGGAAATACAAAAGACTCAACCTTGGAGGATAAGTGATGGAGGGGCGTTTGAAAATTGAGGGCTATGTGATATAAGGTCTTGTTATGGAAAACGGTAGTTTGTAGGCTCAAGACTGATGCTTTCCTCAAACGCTCCTCAACACTCCCTTTCCCTTGCCCGCAGTGTACATTTTCTCCTTAGTAAGATGCAAAACAATTAATCCAACAAGTTTGATAAATGATTAAATATTGTTTGCGTTCCAAATTACGATTGAGATGCTCTAGTACAATTTCTAAAGAACTCAAATTTACGTTATTCTTTATTTTTTTTTCACCAAAAGGAAGTTCGGCCTTGGCCTACTCTCCTGAATGGGACTAATGCCCTTGAGACCCCTCGAATCCCACAAAGGAGGGGTAGAACTTGCAGATCTAGAGAGTGTTACAAAGGAGGTTACAAAGTTTGCGGGGTTTTTCTTTTTAGAATGAGAAGCTCATCTTAGTCCTATTCTCCAGAATTTTAATTGAAAGAAAGAGAGAAAAAAGTTAGAGATGATTGAGACTAGTGCCCTTGGGAACCCCCATATCCCACAGAGCAGGGGTGGAACGGGCAAAACTAGAGAGGGTTACAAGGAGGTTAATGACCCTCTCATCCCCCTCATGTGGGGCCCACTTGGATTTAAGCTTGTTGCTCTCGATGAAAAACACTTTATGATGCTTGAAAGGTGGGGACCTCTCACAATTAAAGATTCTTTTGCCAAGGAGGAATAGAGACTTCTCAATCGACCACTCCTTAGGAGGTTGTCCAAAGTTGCAGGCACACCGCTCCCTCCAAATCTTCCAGAGGATCTCCCCTCTTATAGCATTCCTCAGTGCCACTGAGAAGCCGATCACTTCACCCAAGAGTGCTTGTCTCCAGGTGGCTTGTTCTTGCAATCTCAAAATAATCGCTAGGGTCTGCCATAGCTGAAGAGACTTGGGGCACGCGAAGAAGATGTGGTCAAGGTCCTCAATTCCACGGTGGCATCTCTTGCACCATGGCGGAGCCCCACCAATTTTGCTAGCCTTTAGATTGATCTAGATACCACGATGGAGGATTTGCCACATGAGAAGTGACCTTTTGGTCTCGATGAGGGGAATGCCAAACAGACATGAACTTCAAATCCCAAGGTAGCTATGTCCAGGTCAGGAACCACTTCTTGTTAAGAGTGACATGATAATCTGTGTTTTCCTTGATTCTAGGAATTTTGGAAAGGTGATTGCCATTGTGCCAAATAAGACCCTCATGGCACGGTGGGTCTTGCCCAATGATGAGTTGGGTTTTTTACCATTTCCAAGCGACACATCTGCTCTGAAGGAGGATCCATTCTTCATAGTTCACTCTTTTTTTAGGATCTATGTCGTCGAAACTGATCCACTAGCCAGTTTCTTGCTTCCAAAGGTGTTTCCATTGTCTGAACCCCTTGTTCGAAAGAATTTTTGCAATTTGGAGGTTCCAACAAGCCACACCCTTGATGCCGATGATCCAAAACCAAATTGAATCATTTTGTATGATTCAAACCACCCATTTCCAATCTTCTTTGATTCTGATGAATTGTTTGAACTTGTTCGGACTCTTCCACATAGAGCACACAAGATTTGAGCCTTTGGGGGAGACTGGATTCGGGGAGAATAAAAGGCCCCAAACTGGATTCGGGGAGAATAAAAGGGTAAGGGGGTCCAAGTCCTTCCAACCCGGGAGGCCCGCCAGCATAATTACGCTCTTGTTCCTTAAAATGAGCTTGGCCCAAGAGGTCTCACATTTGCACCAAGCCTTGATGATCCATTTAGTCGCCAACTTGTCAACCATCCCTTCAATTTCGCCCAAACCCCCACAATCCTTCTCACTGATGCAGGTTGATCATTTAATTTTAGGAACTCCCTCTTGTTATGGTCTTGAGTCCAGAGAAAATTTCTACAGATCCTTTCCAATTTGATAAGCTCTTGATCTGTTAGTCTCCAACAAGAGAGAAAGTAAATGGTTGAGGACAGTAGGAAGGTATTGATTACCATGGTACGCCCCACGAGGTTGATTTGCATGCCCTTCCAATTAGTGATTTTGTTGTCTAGTTTGGAAAGGACCCAATTCCATCGCTACTCCATAGACATGCGAAAGCCCATTGGAATACCAAGAAGGCAGAAGACTTTCCCATTGGGAATAATTTGGTAACCGTGGTCAACTAGCAGTTGAGGAGGCGCCCCCATGATGGCCTTGAAAGTGATTTTCGAGTGGTTTATTTTGGAACCAGATGCCTCACAAAAAATGTAAAGGCACTCCCAAAAGAACAAGGAAAAGAATGGTCAACGAAATAAGAGTAGAAGTAAATCAAGGAAGAGGGATATCGAATGCCATTATTTTCATAAGAAAGGAAATATGAAGAAAGATTGTTATGCATTCAAGAATGCTAAAGGTAAAGGAAAGAATGTTGATGGGCATGTTAAAACCTGCACCATCTACTTTGACTGTGAAGATTGAAGAAATTAATGTTATTTTTGATGATGCTGATGTGTTGAAACTTGATACTATTGTGCCAACTAAGGCTCTTATGGTTGATTCTCCTTCCCACATGTGGCTGCTAGATTCTGGTGCTTCTTTCCATTTGACACCACATAGAGAATGGTTCTCTAATTATTCACAAAGTCTCTTGGTACCGTGAGACTTGGTGACTCTTACCAGTGTGACGTTGTGGGGATCATAGATGTGTTTGTGCAGTTCATTGATGGTTCAAAATTCACTATGCATAATATATGACATGTACCTCAGTTATCATGCAGTTTGATGTCAATGGTCAACTTGATGACCTTGGTTACAAGGTGGTCTTCTATGCTTAGTCCTTTTGTATATCAAAGGGCAATATGGTTATTGCAAAGGGAAGAAAAGTTGGTTCACTTTATCCTTTATTTGTATCACAAAAAGAACACTTGTTAGCTGTTATTGAATAGCCTATGGCTTGTATTTGGCATGGTCATTTGGGCCATATATCTTGTAGTGGAATGGAAAATATTTCTGGTTCTAGCTACTTAATTGTGTTATCTTTCTTTGATTTTTCATTTTGTGAGCATTGTCAATATGGAAAGCAAACCAAAAATGTGCATAGAATGCACATTGACTCTTCAATTCAGCCTTTAGATCTCGTTCATACAGATGTGTGTGGTCCTATGCCCACTAGGTCCTTACGTGGTTCTCTTTACTTTATCACTTTCATAAATGATGCTATTAGAAAAGTTTGGGTATATCCTATCAAATCGAAGGATGAGGTATTCCCTACATGGCTTGCTTTAGTTGAGACTGAAAAAGGAACTAAGCTTAAGGCTTTACATTCAGATAATGGGGGTGAGTATACCTCACATGAATTCAGCCTTCTGTCAATCTAGAGGGATTCGCAGAGAGTTTACAGCTCCTTATACCCCAGTAAAGAATGGTGTAGTTGAAAGGATGAATAGAACTATTCAAGATAGAGTAGTTTCTATGTTGCATCATGCAAACCTCTCAGAAGGCTTTTGGGCAGAAGTAGTATTGACTGCAATTCATGTGATTAACCTTTAACCTAGTACTTCCAAAGGTCTGAAAGTGGCACAAGAGTTATGGACAGGGAAGCCACCATATTATGATCATCTTTGAGTTTTTGGGTGTGAAGCATACGTTCATATACCCAAGAATCTTAGATAAAAGTTGGATCATAAGTCAAAGAAATGCATTTTTTTTTTTGGATATGGTCGAGAAGGACGATTTGGATATCGCTTATGGGATCCTGAAACACGGTCAGTGATCAGAAGTAGTGATGTCATTTTCAATGAGTCTAAGATGCATAAATAGCCCATTAAGGAGGTTGAAGTGAGAAGAGTGGTTTTTGAGGAAACTAGTCCTCTAGTTATCATGCATAAAAATGCTACACATAGGGATGTTCAAGAGAATGTCTGATCAGATCAGTTTGCATGTTCCTGTTCAGCAACCATTGAGATGCTCTACACGTGTCTCACATCCACCTCATAGATATGTTCCATGTTTAGATTTTGTTATGCTAACATATGTGGGTGAGCCTTCTTGCTACAAAGAGGCTATGCATATAGAGAATCATGTCAAGTGGGAGCGTGCCATGAAGAGTAAGTTGGATTCTATTCACAAGAATGGTACTTGGGATTTAGTACCTTTTCCAAATGGCAGGAAAGCTTTACCATGTAAATGGGTATATAAGCTGAAATTCACATCAGATAGTGCTTCTCCAAAGTATAAAGCACGACTTTTTTCAAAGGGCTTTAAGCAAAAACATGGTGTTGATTTTGAGGAAATCTTCTCTCCAGTGGTCAAGGTGACTACCCTGTGCATGTTGCTTGGATTCGTTGCAATGGAGGACTTAGAGCTAATCCATATGGATGTGAAAACTGCTTTCCTGCATGGAGATCTTACAGATGAGATCTATATGGAACAACCAGAGGGTTATGTAGTTCTTGGCAAGGAAAGTCCAGTTTGTAAGCTCAAGAAGAGCTTGTATGGACTTAAACAGTTCCCTAGACAATGGTACCAAAATTTTGATTCTTTTATGAAGTTTCAAGGCTATTCTCAAAGCAATGAGGATCATTGTGTCTACAAAAAGAGATGCTCAAATGGAAACTTGATATGCTTGATACTTTATGTTAGTGATATGTTGATTGTTGGGAAGTCCTCTTATGACTTGTCAATTCTGAAAAAGACGTTGAGTCAGACATTTGATATGAAGGATTTGGGGGATGCCAAACATATTCTTGGCATGTGCATTACTCGTGATAGGAGTAAAAGATGCATATAATTGTCTCAAAGTGAGTACATATCCAAAGTACTTCACAGGTTCAATATGCAGGGTGGAAAGGCATTGAGTACACCTTTACCCACATATGTGAAATTGATCAAGGATGATTGCCCCAAATCAAATGAGGAAAAGGAATTCATGACCAAAATTCCCTATCGGTCTGTTGTTGGTAGTCTCATGTATGTTATGGTAGCTACAAGACCAGACATTGCATTTGCAGTGGGAGTTGTGAGCATATATATGTCTAATCCTGGCAAGAAACATTGGGAAGCGGTCAAGATGATTTTGAGATATCTGAGTGGCACTAAGGACAAGTGTCTATGCTTAGGTAGAGGGAAAGCATCCATTATTGGTTACACAGATTCTGACTATGTTGGTTGTGTAGACAATCATAAGTCTACATCAGGGTACATTTTTTCATTTTTGTTGGAGGTGCTATCTCTTGGAGATCCCGTCTTCAAGAACATACAATTGTTCGTAAGAGTAGACCATTTATCAAGAATGACTCATGGGGAGCCACCCACAAGAGTAGTTGATGAGCTACCTAACACATACCTATTTAACTTAGAAGTATGTCCAAAATGGGCCAAAAAACTGATTCCTATACTCACGCATGGTCCACACCATAGGATCAACATGAACAACAAGGAGTTCTAGCAATCATAAAACCTCCACATTGTGGCATGCAGTTTGTATTTCAAAGACTCTAATGGAGTACTTCTAAGGTGTATAGAAGATGAGGATCAAAAAAGTTTCCTTGAACAAGCACATGAAAACAAGTGGAAAACACACAAGGGATTAGTGGAACAACTCAAGACCCAAAATGATTAGGTGTGTATTTGCCCCACATGCAAAAGGATATGCACACACATATACATAAGTGTCAAGTGTGTCAAGAAAAATACACATGAAGCACATTCTTCGCTATGTTATTCTACAATTACCCCTTAGTGGAGTAAACCACTAGTCGACTTTTTGAAGCTCTGTAAGTTTCCAGAAGGAGTGAATCTAGCTAGAAAGCAAGCACTTGAAGAACAAGTTAAGGACTTTGCTATTATTGGAAAGCAATTATTCAAAAGAGGGAAGGACAATCAACTACGATTATGTGTGCATGAAGGGGAATACCTTTCTATACTCGAGATGGCTCATGTAGGAGCAGTAGGGGGTCATTTTTCAGCTGATAAGATTGTAAAAATGATTCTCTTTGCTGGTTTATGGTGGCCTACTTCACATCTGGATGCAGAAACTTATGTGTGGAATAGTGATGTATGTCAACGAACAAAGTATCCTATAAGACAAGATGACATGCCCTCGAGACCAATGATTAGTTCTCGAGCCTTCTCAAAATGGGATATTGATTTCATTGGACCAATAAACCCCCCAACAAAAGGATCGCATGTTGAATATATCATCATAACTGTGGATTATTTGACAAAATGTGTGGAAGCAAAAGCTACACGGAGAAATGATGTCCAAACTATTGCAAAATTCTTGTTTGAAAATATATTCATTTGCTTTGGACTACCGATTGAAATTGTAAGTGATAGAGGAACACACTTTATTAATGAAGTCATTGATTCATGTATGAATGAATTCCTAGTGATCCATAAAAAGTCAATGCCGCTAATGGACAAGCAGATAATTCCAATAAGGTGTTATGTGTGGTGTTAACTAAGATACTCAATCATGGAAGGTTGGATTGGTATAAACAATTGCATCATGCAATATGGGCCTTCCGAATGGCATATAAAATGGCTATTGGGACCACTCCCTTTAATCTAGTCTATGGGTAGAATGCGATATTGCCAATTGATTTCTTAGTCCCTACCTTAAGATTTTCTGAGAAATATGAGTGGATAGGACATGAATTATCAAGACAATTGGATCAAATAGAGAAGTTACAAGCAATAGCTAGCATCTATGCAATGAAAAGGAGACAAAAAGTCTATGATGATGCTCACATCAAGGAAAAGGGGCTTAGAGAAGGAGACCTAGTATTAGTATACACACTTAAGCAACATGCGAAGAAATTACAACAACGAGGATATGGACCATTGTTGATAAACAGAATCTCTACAAGTGGAGCAATCAACCTAGCAACCCTTGATGGAGACATCTTACCCAACTACATAAGTGGTTATAGGGTTGGTTTATGGAACCATAAAACAAAGAAATGTTAGCAAGAATCATAGGAGCACAAAATCAAAAGAAAGAAGAGGAAAGAATATGAGAAAAAGCCAGAGTGGAAGCATTAGAACGTATATGAAAATGAAAAGAATGAATACAACAATGTGATTAAATATATTTACAAGGAGAAGAACCTATCCCCATGGTGTACCAAACTTATCGAACAAAAAATCTAGGAAACTTCATTAGACAACCATACTTAAACCTAGGTATTGGTGAAGATGACTACCTATTAGTGGATTCATTGATCGACATAAGAGTAGCCTTAAGTAGTATACGAGCCTCACTAGTAGAGAAACTAAAGGCATAACTTATTCCAACAAAGGTGCATATGATAGGAATTGGTGATAGCATCATTGAGTGCCTAGGAGAGATTTCAATGTCTGTACATTTAGGAAAAAATACTATGCAACAAAGACTCTTAATTTGCAAGGACTCATATCTTTTGGAAGATTTGGTCCTAGGATAGGATTGGATTTTTGCATTTGAAGTCACTATCCATCTTGCCCAAGGATACATATCGGCAAAGATAAACCATAGGAAAGTCTTTGGTCTTCTAGATGAGAAGACCCTAAAACAATAGGGGAAGAAAACCCTGGGATTACAAGTCTAGGTGATCTAGTTAAGCAACTTCCATCAAACCCCTTGTCTATCAATTCATTAATTCCCCATGCACCTACATTGTGTCCTAAATTGCATGATCCTTCTATCCTTTCTACTCAAGAGATTGAGCTCGAGTGACTGAGTAAGTTCATTCAGCCTAAAGGGATGTGCGAGGTCACATTGTATACCATCTCACTAGCAACAAGGACTCGACAATGCCAAAGCATAAAACAAGTATGGATTCACAAGGATCAACTATAGCAATATGAACGTAGAAGGAATTTGGCAACACACCAAAGCACCAGGAGGCAAGAAACCCACAAAGGTCAAAGCCGAGGGCATAATGAATCAAGGATATTACAAGTATGGATATCTACATGATTAGTGAAAGCTCAACAACCACGACAACAAATGTGGATCCCAAAGCAAAGGAAGAAATAAGGACCTTGGACAAAGCAACACGTAGGATTGTCAAAGACTTCAACACTTTATCCAAAGGCAAAGGGTGACAAGGACCAACCAAGGAAAAGAAGCTCCAATATAAAGATAAGTACATATGGAGGACTATATCAAAGGACACACACTTGAAAGCACAACAAAACACGAAAAGAAGGAATCAAACTATAGCATTAAAATGGAGATCGAAGAAGCTATAAGGAGTGCATCAGACCAACGAAAGGAATCAATCTTACACACATAATGAGTTGTATGCATCAAGAGTATGCAATGTAGGGCAACATTACAAGGACATGCATTCGACACACAGATTGTTTGATCAGTGTAGTGGTGCACATTTCCTACTAGGGAATACAACTTAGCTTGTACCATAATAGTCTAAATAAAATCACTAATGTACATTAATAATTGCTTCAAATATGATTAACATTTATGTTTTCTTTTAGAAAGAAAAATATATAAGAAAGTGGAAAAAAATATGCATCCTTAGGTATCATGCTCTAGTCACACTCGTGAGAGTGGAGCATGTGGAGGAAGAATCAAGCAAAAAGAGAAGAAGAAGAAGAACAAAGAACAAAACAGCTCAATAAGAAAGAACCACCCTCTACACAAAGCCCCACAGGGGCACGCACCAGGCTACAACAATAATGGAGTAGGTCCCGAAGAGTGGAAACAAAGAATCACAACCAGGACCTTTCAAGGGGAGGCTATACACAAAGGACTTAGAATCGGATAAAGTAACAAATTGTCTGAAAGTAATAATCGTCTCCTTGTCCATTAGATGTGTGCAGTGGAAAAGAAATGAATAGGCAAACAAAAAGCATCAGGTCCCAGAGGATGTTAAGAAACATTTAAAGGTAAAACCTTTGAAGCATCAACCAAAAGACAGAAATCGATCCAAGGTTGACCAAATGATGCATGCAGCAAAAGAACCAAATAGGCTCCAGAAATACAACAGGTACAGATGTGTGAGAACAAAGAAATATCCAAAGACCAAAAGCTAGAAAGAGGTCGAGGCTAAAAAGTTGAAGAGAGTGACTAAGAATATCACATTCTTAGCCACTGGATGCATGCGTGGCAGCCCAAATTAACACAAAGACCCAGATTTATGAATATAAGGAATACCAAGGGGAAAACAAAAGAAAAGGACTTAGATCGGATAAGGTAACAAATTCTCTGACAGTCCTAACTACTTCTTTGACCACTAGGTGCGTGTATTAAAGAACTATAAGCAATTGACAGACAAAGAAGCAAAGCATGTCAAGGGACGATAGATACAAAGAGGGGGAGAGTGTTGCTGAGTAAAAGAATCACAAAAGACGAGCCCCCAAAAATTTTCAAATTATGGGCATAATTTTTCTTCTTCAAATGCTTATGAAAATCCCTTGAAGCTATGTAAATGCGCTAGAGGAGTCCTCTAGATGCATAAGCCCCAATCATTGTACCATAATCCTTGTAAAATATTAGGAAATTAGAGTTAGTCAATAGAAGTTCCAGTCTCTTATGTGAAGGTACCATTTTTAGGGCACATGTATATAATTCACTTTGTGACTCTTGTAAAAAAAAAATTTGACATTGAGAATTGAAGCAGATTTCTGAATTTGCCTCTTTCCTGCTGATTTGCTTCTTCTCCAAGAGCTTTTCTGTGAGTGTAATGCTTGTAATGTGTGTGTAGGATTGTTATCTACCCCTTCCCATCGCTATTGAATGGTTGTAGTGTGTGTGTGAACCATAACCAGTTGTGGAGCGAGTATTGGTGTTTCCCACCATTCACTATTTTTCTCATAACTTGAAGCACGTTTGTTAGATTCGACATGATCATTGGATGCATCTCATCAAGAGCTTCTAAATCAACCCACAATTGACCATATTCAAAGTTTGGAGCTAAGAGAAACATCCGAATTTGTGCTTACTCATGTAAATGGTATCGTGACATGCATTTTCAGATAATTAGTGAGTTGGAGAGGTAGTTGAGACAAGATACATGCATTTTAGCTTAGATACTTCACTTAAAATCATGTGTGCACACGTCTTCATACACTTGGTACATCTAATTCCACGGATTGATAATTGAATGTGTATTAATCCACCACTATATGCACGTGGGGCGATTGAGGTATAGTCTCATCGACACAAGTCCCTAAGACTTCATGACTTAGGTACACATGTTTTTGATATCATTGCCTGGGAAAGCCCAACCAAGGTGCCTTCATGATGGTTATAGCTATGGAGTGAATGAATGGTTCTTGTAGAGGTGAATTCATTCAGTGGCAAGTCATTAAGTACTACAGCACTTGTTACTTGACACTTTCAGAGTTTGTGTAATGAGTTTCTAGGTTTAGGGTTAGGAGTGAGGAAGTTAGGGAAGAGTTAGGGTTAGGTAGGAGAGAGTAGTGTAAGGAGAAGTAGAACACCTCAAGAAAATCCCAAAAAAATTATCAAGTTTAGTTCAATTCAGGCACTTGGTGAACCAAGGCCTTAAAAACCAAAAAAATCATTGTTCCAGTCACTTGTTTGAACAAGTATTGTGGAGAGCAATGACTGGTATCGCCGAGGTGGTATTGTGGCAAGCAAGCACATAGTTGAGTTTGTGAGCACAAGGCTTAGGCAAGACACTCTTGGAGGTGAGTTCTTCAACTTTAACACCTCCAAAACACCAAAAGAGCACTCACAAATGTGATTAAAGTTGCAATCGGTGTCGCGGGGTAGGACAGAAGGTTTTGAGGGAGTTTCTAAGTGATACAGTGGGCTAGAGTGAAGGGGAGTGTGAAAGACACAGTTTGCACAAAAAAAATCCAAGATTTAATCAATTTTGGTTGTAGTATTGTGATTGGTTGAGTTTTGGTATGTCGATACCAAAATTCCCTAGTATCATGATACTCGCCCGGTATCGTATCGTGCATATTGACTTGAGGTATTGCAATACCATCAAGGTATCGTGTATCGCCAAGAGTTGGTATCACGATCACGGTACTTCAGTGGTATCATATTGCGATCCATCAAGTATCATATCACGAGCACACTCGGTATCGTATCTTCGTGATCTTAGGTATCATATCATTCATAGACTAGTATCGTATTGTCTAGGTCAAGCTATTGTATCATCAACTGAGCAATATTGTATCGAGTGCATGCTACTATCATATTGTGAGAAGTCCCTGCTATCGTATTGTCCCTATTACCCGTATTGTATCGTGCACCAACCAAGTATCACATCGTTAACTATCCTGGTATCGTATCGTGAGGTTGGTATCGTATCATCTAGAGCAACGGTATTGTATCGAGTGTAAACTTAGTATCGTATCATGCCACTCCTTGGTATCATATCGTGTTAGACCCTTGGTATCGTATCGTGCCAAGTATGGTATCATATCGCCAATGAGGTATCGCCAGGAGTGGTATCATCTAAAATGACCCTGATAAACTGAAAGTAAAACTTTGAGTGATTGAGGAGATAATGAAGGGAAACAGGGGAGAAGATATAGACCTAAAGGGTGAATGAACTTAAGATCAGGATGGGTACTAAGTAGCCGGATAAGTGTCATCTCATTGGTAGGAAGTGCAGCCCAAGCAAGCCATCACTCCATCTACTCGGACACATCCAGTGACTCAGAGGAGGAACTACCCATGGCCTCAGAGGACATGCATGGTTCTATTCGTAGAGAGAATTTTATGTCGACCATAGAGGGTGAATATCGTACCTCTCTGCAATATGTGTCCACTAATTGGCAAGGAATCCCTATTTACCTTGATGGCATAAATACGTCGGTATCAAGAATGTAAACTCTACAGAATCAGCAATAGTTCCAAGACCCGCAATTAAGTACAAAGGAGGAGTTTACATGGACAAGTTAGGTCAAATCTACGTAGTGACGGAAAACCCAAATCAGATCAACGACAGAGGGGAATTAGAAGGACAAGGAGCTTCTTGAAGATCAATCCAAGAAGAACTTGTGACTACCCCAAGGGGCAAGTCAGTGGTGACTCAAGTCTTGGGAGGGGATTTTATACCTCAAGATGATTACCTGTTGGACGTATATTTGATCCACGGGTCAGACCTACTTTTACAAACTGATTCACCCACACGAGGACAAGAAGTAAGCCTGATGACTATCTATGAGTTGAAGGATCCAAAATATGAGTCTAGAGTCACATACCTAGACCAAAACCAAAGAAGGTATTGACCAATAGATGAGATCGATAGGTCTCAATTGAAATACATGGGGTTGCATGTATTCCCTCCTCGAGAGCAGGCAACTACCTCTCATAATCCTTTTGGAACCCACCAAGGAATGGAGAATACAATGTCAGGATAAACAAGTCAATGAAGTATCCCCAACTGAACACATATGCAATTCACAATGCCAGGAACACATTCACACAACCAAACCAACCTAGGGATAGGAAACATAAATCATCCACCAGTTAGACCAAGGCCACAACCAGGTGTGCAACCAAGAATGCATCCAATTAGACTAGCAATTTCTATAATTCCCAGACCCCTAGAACCCGTCAAAAGACTGAGACCAATTCAAGTTGCTAAATGTATGAGAAATCACTATGATGGCACGTGAGAACCATATGACTGCATAGCAGAATTCAAGCAAGTGTTACGAGCAGAACAAGTGGATCACTTCTTTGTGCAATATGAGTCCTTTGGACTAACCCTCACGGGAACAACTTTGACTTGGTTCCAACCATTGGATCCGAATCATTTTGGAAACATAGAACAATTCTTCCAAGATTTTATTAGGGAATTTACCAAACAAGGGATTAAACACAACTCATCATCCTTAATTCATAGTTTCAAACAAAGCCCAAATGAAACCATAAGAATAGTTGCCCAAAGATTTAACCAATATGTCAACAGATGCCCAGTAACAGAAAGACCCTCCCAACAAAAAATGATTTCACTATTCTTAAATGGATTGACTAATGGAACATTGAGGACCTTAGTTTATGTGAAACGGCTCCAGACATTGAGTGAGTGCCTCCAAGAATGCATTCATCTAGAAGACAACCTAGCTGATGACCTCAAAAGTACACCAGGCTCTACTAAATCAGAAGACACTAGGAGTACAGTGATGACTAGTTCTAGTAATGTGGAGGAGCTAGCAGAACTGGTGGCTAAGAAGTTAGGAGTTCACGGACAGAGAAATTACCAGAATCCACCAATGAGAATGCCAATGCTAAGGAGATGCAGCCTGTGTGGTGGAGATCATCCATCTCATATGTGTACGAGAGGAGGTTTAGGCATACAACAACCCTATCCATACAATAGGCAGCCACCCTAAGGACCCAACCTATATTTCCATATTGATGAAGCACAAAATTCAAAAAATTGGATGGCTGCTATGCAATCTGAATATGATGCAATAATGAAGAATGGTACTGGGTCTTTATGTGACTTGCCTCCTGGCAAGAAGGCCATTGGCACTAAGTGGGTATACAAGCTGAAGCGTAAACCTGATGGTACAGTTGACAGGTATAAGGCTAGGCTTGTTGCAAAGGGTTATGCATAGGAAAGAGGCATTGATTTTGATGAGACCTTTGCACCTACATGCCGTATGACTACTGTTCGGAGCATTTGTGTACTTGCAGCCCATCATGGTTGGAATGTACATCAGTTGGACATTAAAATAGCATTTCTGAATGGTGACTTGCATGAAGAAGTGTATGTTTTATCCCAAGGGGGGATCACTACCGCCAGATTTGCATGCTTTTTCTGACTCTAATTGGGTTGGTTGCTATGACACTCGTGTGTCCACTAGTGGCTTTTGCTTCATGCTTGGTAGCTCATGTATATCTTGGTTGAGCAAGAAGCATCCTATTGTGGCCACTTCCAGTTGTGAGGCTGATTATAGGGCAGCTTTCATAGCGACTGTTGAGTGTGTGTGGCTTAGATGCCTTATGGTTGATTTGGGTGTTGGTCAGTCTTCTGCCACCACCATCTTCACTGACAGTCAGAGCGCATTGGCAGTTGCGAGGAACCCTGTGTTCCATGCTCGCACTAAGCACATTGAGGTGCATTATCATTATGTCAGGGAGAGGTTCTCTGTTGGGGAGATCAGCTTGGCATATGTGCCCACGCAGGAGAACATTGCATACCTTTTCATGAAGGCTCTGCCTAAGGAGAAGTTTGAAGCTTTTCGCAAAGCTTTGGGCTTACTTCCTTTTGTGGAGTGATTTCCACATAGCTTGGCACTTCCTTATACATGAGTGCCAGCTACTTGTTCACCGCATCACTCCCAGGGGGGATTTGTTGACATATTTAGGTAGTGATGTGTGTGAACACTCTAGGACCATTGGGGCACTTTTTTCCCTCTTTAGGAGGTTTTTTTCCCCTGACTTGTATATACGTCTATTGCCCTAATGGGCTACTTATCTTTGTCCCATTTGAAAGAGGGAGAGGAAATGCTTTGTGCATATACAAACATTTGATCACAAGTATAAAGTATTATGATCGTGATGCATCGTGGTGGATTCTCCTTCTCTAGAACTCCACAAAGTAGAAAATTGAGCTCCACACACTACACACAATAATCAACACAAGGGCTGCAGAATATGCAAAAAGCACAGTACAAAGAGAGCACAAATGTAGATTTCTTGGGTGTTACAAATGCAATCAAACTTATAGTTTGTGGTTGACCATGCCGCTATATATCTTATTAAAGAACATATACAAAAGTGTTCGGGGGCCATTTGGCTTTTCACATGGACACTAATGATAACAATCTCCTAGTAAAGACCAATATGGCCAAAGTGACTATGGGAGAAAAATGAAGAATGATAAAGAATACAAACTGTACCTCCCACCTGATGGGCATGTTACAAAATATACAATAACAGTGTAAGATCATGAATCAAGTAACCCCCATCAAGTGACAACAATGCTGAACGTTATCCTAGGGTAGAGCTTTAGTCAAAGCATTTGTAGCATTATCTCGAGTATGAGGCTTCTCAAGAATAATGAACTTGGTGCTTAACAAATCTCTAATGAAGTGATACCTCACCTCAATGTGCTTGGTCTTTGCATGATATCATGGATTCTTAGCCAAAGCAATGACAATCTGACTATCAGTAAGCAAAAAAGGTACATATCACTAAGCAAACAAGGTACATGCTGAGGTAGACCCATATCACAAGCAACAAGAGAAAGCCACAATGTTTCCTTACATGCTTCACTTGCTGCAACATACTCTGCTTCTATGGTGAAAACAATTGTACATTCTTGAAGATGAGATCTCCAAGAGATAACACCCCTAGCAAAATGAAAAATGTACCTTGATATTGTCTACAAAAACTAGCATCATCAGAATCTGTGTAACCAATAGGATGCATTTCCTCTACCTAGGCATAGACACTTTTCCTTAATGCCACTCATATATCTCAAAATCATTATGCTTCAAAGGTTTTACCTTTAAATCTTTCTTCACATCCTCTGGGACCTGATGCTTTTCGTTAGCCTGTTCATTTCTTTTCCACCGCACACATCTAATGGATGAGGAGAAGGCTAGGACTTTCAGACAATTTGTTACTTTATCCAATCCTAAGTCCTTTGTGTACAACCTCCCCTTGAAAGGTCCTGGTTGTGATTCTTTATTTTCAATCTCGGCGGGATTTGCTCCATTGGTGTTGCAGCCTGATGTGTGCCCCTGTGAGGCTTTGGGCAGAGGGTGGTTCTTTCTTATTGAGCTGTTTTGTTCTTTAATCTTCTTTTTCTTCTCTTTTTGCTTGATTCTCCCTCCACATGTCCCTCCTCCTAAACTCTATCATGCTCGACTGGCTTTCTTGTGGCTACATGAGTATGTTTGTATGACTTTCTACTCTCTATAATTTAGCGAATTTGCTTCACATATCATGAGCTCCTTCCATTCTATTGACTTCACTCCATTGTCTGGTGCCTGCCTATGATCTACAAAGAAACTAAGCTCGTAGGCCACCAATCTTGTATTTAAGTTTGGAGGAGGCACTCCATTTCTAGTCTATTTCCATTTTATATTGTATTTCCTTTGTATTTGGGTACCTTGCCATGTGCTTCTACAAGTTGTATTCATTCTCCTTTCAGGAGACTTATCCCACATATGATGTACCTTTGAGAGCCCCTCCCAAATCTATATAAGGAGGGCCTCTCCCCTCATTTGTACTTGGTTAGAAGCTTGAGTTTACCCATTTCATGGTCTACTCATTTTGTGTCTCACACATTCTTTGTTTTGTGAGAGTACTTTACTTTTCATTTTGCTTCTGCGTGCATACTCTCTACATGGTATCAGAGCGCTAGGTGGAGGTCTTGGCGGTCATTTTGGTGGTGGTGGTGCTTGAGCATTGGTGGTCCTGTTCCTCCTTATTATGAGAAGCTTTTGCCATCAATTTTGTGCTCTTTGGGTCTCATTTTCCCACCCTCCCACCCTTCCTTATTTATCACCTTTTACCCATTTTCCCCTCCCACCCACCCTATTGTGGCAATCATTTATGGCATTCTATTGCAATTGTCATTGATCTCATATTTTATAGTGTGTTTAAACACTCTTTTGCATTTATAGTTGTGATCATTTTCAAGGAGTCGATTATTGATCTTATAATTGATAGTGTTCATAAACACTATTCAGAATTCCTTTTGGTATTGCTTTTGCTTACTTGTAATATTCATACTTAGTTGCTTTCATTCTACCTCTCTGTCTCCCATCATCTTGAGCGCACCAATCAACACTCTTTCTTTTCATCTTGATCTAATCATCGACAACAGCAAGCACAGCGACCTCTCGGTCTCTACAGCAGGACTTGGAGAAGAACGGCTGAAACGGAAGAGAACAAGTAGGTGGTACTGAAATTGAAGTGCTCACTGGGATGGATGCATGAGGGGGACTTGAAGGTCTTGCCACTGGCACTGATCCCGGCTACTGCATAGGGGACGGCCCATATTGATCATGTTGCTGGTGCATAACCAAGCGATGCTAGATCTCATCGATATCCGACTGAGATGACGCATTCAGAGGAACTGTATCACTATGCGACATCACGCTTCTTCAGTCCCGCACTAACCTGGAGTACAAAGAGAATGACAGAGGCAACAACGTAGACTTCTCTTGTTTGTTGCGTTCACGAGATCTGAATACGAGTTGCAGCTCGAGAAGAGGGAGTAATCAGAAGTCCAAGATCAGGCCCAAGCAACTATTGTTGAGTAGCATTTCCTCCTTCTTTAACAAGGTAAGAGCGCAAGGCCACTCTCTTAGAGAGCGCTGAGTGGAAAACACTACAACTCTATCTACACACCATTCTATTGTTGAAGGTTGACAATGAATACTAGTACAACATCATTTGACATCTTCGCACTGAGTGGCAAACACTACAAATCTTTCTACACACCATTCTATTGTTGAAGGCTTATGATGAAGACTAGTACAACATCATCTGACATCTCCTTTCTACCATCGACACCATCCCACACTCGTGCCACAACTCTCTAGGGGACATTGAGTTTATGCTTACAAACACTAGTGAGAGAGGAATGCAAATGGTCGCTAGATAAATAGAGAAAGTTTTGTTTCTAGTCAAGAGGTTCTACTTGTGCAAAGGACAACAAAGGAGGAGCTTTCATTATAACGCAAAGAAAGAACGAACCAAAAAGAGATAGAGGCAACCAATTACTACCCCTCCTTTTGCTCCTTCACCCTTCTTTGGTGCTTCGTAGGCACATTTCCTCCACTTGCATTGAGTTCTCCTACATAGAGAGAGAGAATGGGAACACCATACTTTGGATGAGTCCCAATCACGTGGTGTCATTGCTTGATTTTTACTTCCATTGACATCATCAATGATGTCTTCTTAGTCCAATTTTGTAGTGTCTCCTATATATGCTATTTTTAAATAAAACTAATTCTAGTCCATATAAATTCAAATTGACGCACTAGCCATTGCCTATTCTTTAGTATACAAATATAATATACTGAGAGGGTTCAACATGATTGTAACTGCACATAAATCCTTTTGGTATTCTATGTGTTTCCCTTCTTGGGCATCAAGAGGAAAGCCAATCAACCTTATACTCCATCCCATAATGGATTAGCTGAAAAAAAGATTTGAAACATCATGGAAATGGCATGCACTATGCTTCACAACTAAGCATTACCATTCAAGTTTTGAGCCGAATTCATACACACTGTATTTCACATAATCGATCGAGGCTTCACAAGTGCATTGCACAACAAGACTCCATTTGAAGCTCACTATGGATGCAAGCCCAATGTAAACTACTTTAGAGTTTTTGGAAGTGAAGCTTGATCTTGATCTTGCCCAAGGAAGATCAAGATAAGTTACAATCTAGTACAAGAAACATCTATTCATCGGCTATAGTAAACAATCTAAGGCATCTATATTGTATGGTCTTGAGAGCCACTCCATCACCATTTCAAAAGATGTCATCTTTGATGAAGCTTCAAAGTACTCAACCAAAGAACCAAGTTCAAGTTTGAGTTCACCCATCTACGCTTCATAGGTGGACACAATTATTTCTAAGCAAATATCAAAATTAAACACTTCTCATCAACCTAGGACATCTCAAAGGCTCATCGAGAAGTAGCAATGTGAACAAAGCTCACTATGTGAATTATGCACTTATGCATCAGATTTAGAACATTTTGGAGCCTTCCAACTTAAAAGAAGCTCAAGGTCAACCTGAATGTGAAGAAGCTATGCAAACACAGATGGATGCAATTGAAAAGGAAAAAACTTGGAAATTTGTTCCAAAGCCTTCAAATCATCAAGTTATTTATTGGAGTTAAGTGGCTATACAAAGTCAGGTGCAAGTCAAATGGTACCTTGGAAAAGTACAAAGCAAGACTTGTGGCTAATTGTTATAAGCAAAATCATGGCATTTATTGTGAAGAAATCTTTTCCCCTAATATAAGGTTTACAACTATAACAGTCATTCTTACACAATGCACACTTCAAGTGACCCATCTACCAACTTCACATCAAAAGTGCTTCCCTAAATGAAGATCTTCAAGAAGAAGTACACGTAGAACAATATGAAGGTTTCAAGATCAAAGGCAAGGAATATCAAGTATACAAGCTTCACAAATCACTTTACATACTTAAGCAATCTCCCACATCTTGGTATGAAATAATCCACAAGTTCTTTGAAGCTAAAGGATTTCAAAGGAGCAGTGTTGATTCTAACATATACATATATCAAAATGAGTCCTTATTTGCCATAATAATATATTATATATGCTCAATGTCTCACCCTTATGTAGCACCACCACCATTGTTCCATAAAACTCTATTTAGAAGGTCCCCATTATGAGGACAAGCCATGTGAGAGTCTTGGATATTGGTAGGTTCTTGACTTCGAGGTTAGATGAGGTCTAGAGTAGACCATAGATGGATAGTTAGGAAGGTTACTTATAAGCCATTGGATTTGGGATTGATCCTATGCGAGGATCAACCTTAATCAAGGGCTAGAACCAAAAGTATCTTTCTTAACTTGGGTAAGGGTCTATTTTATGTGGGTCGCTAGACCTAGACTTGATCCTAAGTGTGGATTAAGCAAGATCAATGGTTACAAAAAAATGGTTGTTGATCCTACCTTTCTACCATTGGATTTACTCCATAGATCAATGGTGCATATTATTTTTGGCATGGATCAAGCTACCACGACCCTAGAACATGGATAAGCCAACTTAGGCTTGGAGGACCGTTTAAGGATGGCCGCCTCCCCAAGTAGGATCACAGTTTGTGGTGTTTGGAACCATTAGGGTATCCATCTTAGTACCCATTGTGGTGGCCTATAGCCCTTCACTTAGCTTTTATCTAGATCACCATCTAAGCTTCACATAGGGAGTGCATGGGTGGATAGAACCATCTACATCTTGTGTAGTGTTTGATTTCCATATTAGAGTTATGAATTTGAGTTGATTTCATCTTATACTCATCTTGAGTCCACTTTCCATTACAACCATATCTCTTGTGTTGTTCCCATTAATAGCAATATCTCTCTTTCTTTCTAACCTTGATCCTATATATATGTTGTGGTAAATCATACATAGTATTGGAGTTGCACCACTAGCCCACTCACTCATTACTTATTCATTCATTTTGTCTTTTTCTTACATGGTATCAGAGCTTAGGAAGGTATAGAAGATTGTAGAGATTGTGGAGTCCAAGGAATCAACTCTAGCATTTGTGGAAGGAAGGCTTCAACACAAGCTTGTGAGAGGTAAATGCTTCAACTCCAAAGTTTTTGGTAGGTAAAAGCTTCAACATTGGAGTTCTTGTGAGGCAAAGGTTTCAACACTATAGCTTGTGGTAGGCAAAAGATTCAACTCTAGAGTTCTTAAAAGATAAAGGCTTCAAGACCAGAGTTCTTGGGAGGCAAAGGCTTCAAAGATTCAAGTTCATGGGGCACTAAGGCTTCAACACTTTGGAGGTGTTAGCATCTAGAAGTGGAAGTGGAAGTGGAGTTGGTGCAATGGATTTGACAATGCCAACACTATGCGTTCATCCACCAACCTTCAATGAAGGCAAGTTAGATGGTACAAATTATTTTCTTTTGGAAGTTCAAGTTTACTATTATCCTTGATTCTTATGATCTTTTGGAGATGGTGATGGGAAGTAAGCAAGAGCCACAACCTACCTTTGACCCATTGGATCCAAGTATGACGATTCTCCCAGGTGCAAAGCTTCTACAAGCTTGGAAGATAAGGAATGCAAGTGCACTATATTATATAGTGAGCAGATGTGTGCACTCTATTCTACCTCTTATTCAACATACATCCAAGGCAAGTGAGGCATGGAGGCATGGAGAATGTATTCAAAATTAAGAAAATCAATCAAAAGTATAGAATTTTGTAGAAGGAGAGAAGGTTAAGACATCCATTACTCAAATCAAGGAGCCATGTGATGGAATGGCTTGTGAAGGGATAGAGAAGACTAGCAAGGGGCTAGCTCAAAGGTGTCCCCAAAATTCAAGTATGATGGAAGGGTAACTACTATCAACACTCAGGTGAGACCTCAAGATTTGATATTTGAGGAGTTTTATTTAATACCATTGGAAGAGGATTTGCATCTTAAATCCCAAATAAGCACATTTTCATGTCAAGAGGATAGACGAAGAGTGTCAGGAGGAGACAATAGATGTAGCCAAAGAAAAATTGTTATGCTCATCAACGCAAGAAGAATCAATTGTGGATTCATGGGTACTAGGAATTGGTGCATCTCGCCACATGGCCAATGAGAGAGGTCACTCTAGTTCTATGCAGCCTTGGCAAGAACCCATCATAATGATAGGGACGGTATGGAAGGAGATGCAAAAGCAAGGTTTTGATCTTCATCACTTCGCTACAGTGGATGGAATGAAGGAACCTTATAGAGCTTGTATGATGGGCAAGCTACAAAGAGAAACATTCCCACAAGAAAGCAAGAGTAGGTCAAAGGCTCCTTTAGTGTTGGTATATGCTAACTTGTGTGGTAAGATGTCAATACAGGCCTTGGGAGGATCTTCCTACTTTGTGATCATCGACGACCATAGCAGGAAGATGTAGATGTACTTTCTTCATGATAAGCCTCAAGCTTTTGGTAAGATCAAAGAACAACCAGAACTTGTTGAAAATGAAGCATCAAAAAATGTGAAGAAGCTTGGAATAGGAGGTGATGGTGGGATCAACTCAGAGGAGTTAGAAGGCTTTTGCAAGTGCAAAGGGATAAAGTGTCAATCAATGACACCTCACACATCACAACATGATGGCATTATGGAATGCAAGAGTCACACCATTGTTGAGATAGCAATGTGTATGAGGGAAGGCATGGGATTTTTGTGTCAAATAAAAAAGAGTCATCATGAAGTCTACATTGGTAAGAATTCATGAATCTTACACTTTAGAATTTTTGAGAGAGTGTTATATGCTCTTGTACCAGGTCAAAGAAATAACAATCTAGAACCAAAAAGCAAGAGATGCATCTTCTTAGGTCATAATTAAAAGCAAAGGGCTTTCATATTGTATGACCGTGAGGCAAAGAAGATCAAACGGAGTCCCTCTATGGAGCAACCACATGCAATGGAGGAAAAGAAAGGATCATCCACTTTATCATCAAACGAAAGAGTAATTCACTATGTACCTAGCCCAAGAGTCATCCCTACCTATGACCAAGAGGAAGCATCATCATCACACGGTGAGAAGAGATTCTACCAACCTAAAATCAACCAAACAGATTGGTTGTCATTGGAATGGGTGAAGAACAAGCTCTATGGTTAGAGTAATCCTATGCCAACAACTATTGAAGAGAAGGAAGAAGGACAAAGGAGATCACAGGGAATAGAGGAACACAAGTGGGATTCTACTCACATAGTTAGTATAGCCATGATGGTTGAGATTATGAAGGAAGTAATGAAGCCAAAAATTGAAAATGAAGCACTTGTAGATCTGGCATGGAAGCAAGTTATGCAAGCCAATTGTGATAGCTTAATGAAGAATGAATTGTGGGAGGTCACGGCACCAATTGGGTCTCGCAACTGAAGGACATGATAGATGGAAGCTTGGAATTCTATCAAAATACATTGGTAACAAAAGGGCTTTCACTAGTGAAGTGTTTTGGTTTTCAAGGCTCTTTTGCTCTAATGATCTCTATTTGCATCATGCTAATGCTAACAGCTCAAATGAAGTGGCAAGTTTTTGTGTTAGATGTCAAATCAAAACTTTTAAATATTGACCTCAAGGAGGAGATATATGTGTCTCAGCCATCAAGGTTTGAGGCTCCACATTCAAAGAGCACATTATGGAATTGAAGAAGGCATTCTATGCAATGAAACAAGGCGTAAGATCATTGTACTAGTAGATACAAATTGGGAGCTACATGAAGGTCTTTGGTAGTCTTATCTACTTATGGAGTACCATACAAGATATCAAATTTGCAGTCAGACTTTTGAGAAGGCTTGGAAATAGACCTCGTGAGGGACATTCAAGAGTTGGCAAGCAAGCACACTTGAGAAGGATGTTGGGAATAGCATGCTATCCAATCAAGAAGAATGCATTAGGTACCCTTACAAAGGATCTATTTCATATACATCTTTGAAGACTCGGCATTGGGCCAAGAAGGTAGTTCGCCTTTGGGTGGACATTTTGGGGGGGTCTTCAACATGGTCAATGCTCCACCCTCATGGAAGACTTGGCATCAGGCCAAGAAGGTAGTTCACCTTTGAATGGACATTGAGAGGGGGGGTGTTAGATATGCTCAATGTCTCACCCTTATGTAGCACCACCATTGTTCCATACCATTCTATATATAAGGCCCCCATTATGAGGAGAATCTGTGTGGGAGTATTGGAATTTGGTAGGTTCCTGATTTTGAGGTCAGATGAGGTCTAGAGTAGACCATAGATGGATAGTTAGGAAGGTTACTTCTAAGCCATTGGATTTGGGATTGATCCCATGTGAGGATCAACCTAAATCAAGGACTAGAACCAAAATAGCTTTCTTAACTCGCAGAAGGGTCTATTTTATGTCGGTCATTAGATCTGGGCTTGATCCTAAGTGTGGATTAAGCAAGATCAAGGGTTACAAACAAATATTTGTTGATCCTATCTTTCTACCATTGGATTTATCCCATAGATCAATGGTGAAGATTATTTTGAGCATGGATCAAGATGCCACGACCCTAGAACATGGGTAGGCTGACTTAGGCTTGGAGGACCTTATAAGGATGGCCCCCTCCCTAGGTAGGATCATAGTTTGTGGTGTTTGGAACCATTAGGGTATCCATCTTAGTACCCATTGTGTTCGCCTATAGCCCTTCACCTAGCTTTAATCTAGATCACCATCTAAGCTCCATATAGGGAGTGCATGGGTGGATAGAACCATCTATATATTATACTGTGTTTGAGTTCTATTGTATTAGAGTTATGAGTTTGAGTTGAATTGAGTTGATTTCATCTTCTACTGATCTTGAGTCCACTTTCCATTATAACCATATCTCTTGTGTTATTCCCATGAGTAGTAATATCTCTCTTTCTTCCTAACCTTGATCCTATATATATGTTGTGGTAATTCCTACATAATAATGGAGTTGCACCATTAGCCCATTCACTCAATACTTATTCATTCATTTTGTCTTTTTCTTACATAATACTCTATGTAGATGACTTGATCTGGACAGATTCAGATGACGAGCGCATCCGATTCATCATCACACAAAAACTTGATTTTGGCTCTTATTATTGCTAGTGTGGGACCATGTACACTTTGATGATGAAAAATGTATGGTTCATGGTTTCAACAATGGAAATGTTATTGTGACATTGGGGACATTATGCAATGACTTGTATTGCTTGGATACATATAAGAGAGTTGCCTCAAATGTCTTGCTTAGTCATACTTCTTTTATGGTTGAAATCGTGTTATGGCATGCTTGTTTTGGTCATTTAAACTTCAATAGTTTGCTTTAATTGCAAAAGAAGGATATGAATACTGGTTTGCCAAAACTTGAGTCCATTGAAAAGCATGCATGTAAAGGTTGTATACTTTGAAAAAAATGCATCGTGCTTCTGCTCCTAAAGGTAGTTCTACACATGTTGTACAAAAATTACAACTTTTTCACAGTGATGTATGTGGTCCTATGAAGACTCCATCTTTTGGCAAAAATGTATACTTTCTTACCTTCATTGACAATGCAACACACATACTTGGTTGTATCCTATGAAAGCAAAGAATGAGGTATTCTCTTGCTTTAAGTTATGTTTACCTATGGTTGAAAGTTTTTATGGCAATAAACTTTTGACTCTTTACACAAATAGTGGTGGTGATATACATGTCAGATGAATTCAATTATTTTCTTTGTGAAAGAGGTATCGTGCACCAACGTACAATGTCATATACACCTCAACAAAATGGTGTTGCAAAAGAAAAGAATAGAACACTTCTTGAAATGGCATGATGTTGTTGATATATTTAAGTAGTGATGTGTGTGATTACACTAGGACTGCCACGACACTTTTTTCCCTCTTTAGGAGGTTTTTCCCCCCCTTGTATATATGCCTATAGCCCTAATGGGTTACTTATCTTTGTACATTCTAGTGGTAATACATTCAGTATTGTGTGTTGTGCTCCAAGCTTCTTCTTCTTCCTTGTGTTGTTTGCATGCTTCCGTAGACGTCTAACTCCAACAATTGGTATCAGAGCAGGTCGTCGCTTCATCTAGGGCATTGTGGACACCTCTCCGATTGTAGTCTCAGAATTGCATGAATTTTGGTGAGCATACTCAAGGTGTTTCAGAGATCAAAATAGCTTTGCTATGTGGTGCCAAAATCGCGATCTGAGCTCGTTTCGGCCTCCAAACGCACTATCACAGTGTTATGCAAGTTATTTTGTCTTTTTGTGCCAAAGATATATACCAGTTTTGGTTCGCTAGTATAAGAGTCTCGAAGTCTGCTAGAAGTTTAGTAGAATTCATCAGGGTAGTTCTGTTCAACTTTTTGAGATACAATCAATTTTCTACATCAAGGTATTTTAGTCACCGACCATGGCCGAAAGCAGTGATATATTCCGTATGTTGGTTGTTGAGGATAAGCTGGATGGTACCAACTACCCGTTATGGGCTTATATGATGCAACATGTATTGGTTGCAAAAGGAATGTGGAACATTCTGAAGGTGTTGAAAAAACATCCTATCACACCTGCAATTCTGCTGCACCTACTATAGAGAAAATTTGTTGGGATGGTAGAGATGCTCAGGCACATGCATTGATAGCCTTGTATGTCAAATGTGCCATTATTCCTCACATTCGCTCTTGCGGAATAGCTAAGGATGCTTGGGATACACTTGCCACACTGTACCATGCTAGGAATGAGGCTTGCGTTGCTTACCTCCGAAAATAGTTGGAAAGTGAGCACATGAATGAAGGTGATTCTATGGACAGTTTTTTTTGGCAAAGATCGATGATTTGAAGGAACAATCGATTTCTGCTGATGAAGTCCTTCTTGATAGTTCACTTGTGCAGACTGTTCTGAATGGTCTTCCTGACTCATATTAGAGTTTTGCTTCTACTCTTCGCTTGATGATGAAAGGCAATCCAAATGCCTTAACATTTGAAGAGTTAGTTATTATGCATGTTGCAGATCAAGCTTTCATGGCTAGTCAAAGCGGCAAAGGAAAATGGAGCTCTTCAACTAGTAAGCAAAAATTTGCTAATTCTGCACAATCGAAGAAGGAAGTAAAAGATGAGAAGAAATAAAAAAAAGCAAAAATTGTTTTGCAAATATTGTAAAGCAAATGATCATGTCATTAAGAATTGTCCAAAATTGGCTGCTAAAGAGGCAAAGAAGAAAGAGGCTAGAATGGTTGTTGTAGAGGCCTCTACACCGAAAACAAAGTCTGCTAATCTTGTGCAAAATGAAGAATGGGCATTTACTACTGTTTTTAGTTTTGACCCATCTTCTCATGAGTAGTGTATGTCTGCAATAGACTCAAATGTTTGGTATTTTGAAAGTGGGGCAACCAAACATATTACCTCGCAACGCAGTTTCTTCACCTCACTCGAGCCTGCCCCTACAGGGAATACTGTCACATGCGCCAACAACTCCTCTTATCCTATTATGGGAGTTGGTAAGATCATTATGACTATTGCTGATGGTAGTTCTTTCACTTTGTCAGATGCTTTATTTGTACCAGGGATCAAGAAAAATTTGTTATCAATTTTTGCATTAGCCAAGATTGGCTTGGTTGTGAAATTTGTTGATGATAGATGTACAGTTCATGATCTCTCAAATGGTGACATGATTATTGCTTCTAGCATTCTATGTTGTGGGATGTATAAGCTCATAGACTATGAAAGATCTCTGAATGATTCGACATGTGCAGTACATGATTCTCAGGCTATGTCAGATACAAAGCTTTGGCATGCATGCTTTGGTCATCTGAAATTTGCTAGTTTGCTACACCTACAGAAATCTCAAATGGTGTCCTCTTTGCCCAAACTTGAGGCACCTAGAAAACATGTTTGTGAAGGCTATATTTTGGGCAAAATGCAGCGTTCCTCCTTTCCAGAAGATGGTTCAATTCAGGCCACTCAAAAATTGCAGCTTGTACATAGTGATGTCTGTGGTCCTATGCAGACACCTTCTTTTGGAAACTATCTTTACTTCGTGAATTTCATCTTTCCAGGCATGCATGGGTATATCCACTCAAAGCAAAGTTCGAATTGTTTATGTGCTTCAAACAGTTTTTGGTTTTGGCTGAAAATCTATTAGCATGTAAAATGGGCACCCTCCAGTCTGATCGAGGGGGGAATATATGTCTTCTGACTTTAATGCATTTCTAGCTGAACATGGGATAAAACATCAGTGTATAGTGTCGTGTACACCTCAACAAAATGGAGTTGTTGAATGAAAGAATAGGTCACTCATGGAGATGGCGAGGTGTATGGTCAAGAGTCAAGCTTTACCACATAGTTTTTGGCTTGGGGCTATCATGTGTGCAACATATGTACTTAACAGGTGTCCCACTAAAGCACTACAGTTTATCACTCCATATGAGGCTTGGCATGGTCGCAAGCCATCAGTTGCTCATCTGTGTGTTTTTGGTTGTCTGGCATATGCATTGGTGCCTGAACAACATTGCAAGAAATTGGATGATAAAGTAGTAAAATGTGTTTTTGTTGGGTACAATTTTTAAAGCAAAGTCAATCATATGTATCATCCATAGACTTAAACACATTTTGTTTAGCCGTGATGTTGCTTTTGTGGAAGATGTTATTGAACCTTTTCTTTCAGGTACGAAGGAGACATTTGTTAGCTCCAAAGACATGTATGATGCTTTACTGCCTCTTTTTATAGGTGGACAGTCTAGTGTTGGTCATAATGATGCAACTTCTCAACCATTGCAGGTTTCATGTGATGATATAGATCATTCTATTTCTAATGCAAATTTACATGATGCACTTGTTGATGATAGACTGATATTGAGGAGGCAAAAACTATGCCAAAATGGCTGGTGCAGACTTTGTGAGATAGTAAATTAGATGCACCTCTGTCATATGTACTCGATCAGGCTCTCATAGTGTCTTTTTTGCATCAGATTGCTATGCTATGGCTGCATCTAGTCTCTATGATGAGAGTGAGCCTGATTCATTTGATGAAGCACAAAATTTTGAACCTTGGATGGCTACAATGCAATCTGAATATGATGCTATCATGAAAAATGGTACCTGGTCTTTATATGACTTGCCTACTGGCAAGAATGCCATTGGCACTAAGTGAGTATACAAGCTAAAGCATAAACCTGATGGAATAGTTGACACGTATAAGGCTAGGCTTGTTGCAAAGGATTATGCGCAAAAAAGAGGCATTGATTTTGATGCAACCTTTGCACCTACTTGCCGCATGACTATTGTTCATAGCATCTGTCCACTTGCAGCTCGTCATGGTTGGAATGTACATCAGTTGGACATTAAAATAGCATTTTTGAATGGTGACTTGCATGAAGAAGTGTATGTTTTTCGGCCTCATGGCTTTGTGCAGAAAGGGCATGAAAACTTGGTGTGGAGGTTAAAGAAGGCATTATATGGTTTAAAGCAAGCACCACGTGCTTGGTATGAAAAGATACATGCCTATATCATTGCACATGGTTTTGAGAACAATCCAACTGAAAGCACCTTATATGTTAAACATGCTAATGATGTGCTTCTGATCATTGTGGTGTATGTTGATGACATGTTGCTCACTGGTCCTCATGAGAAGAATATTGCTGATTTCAAGGCTGATTTACATGCCTCATTTGAGATGTCTAATTTGGGGTGTTTGCATCATTATTGGGCATTCAGATGGTGGAATGGATTTGTGTCAAACGAAATATATTAACACATTATTGCATTGTGTTGGCCTTGAAGACTATAAACCTATTGCCATTCCTATGGAGACATGTTTACAATTGAGTCTTCATGATGCTGGAGATGCATTTAATGTTGTTCTCTATCAGCAGGTTGTTGGATGCTTGATTTACTTATGTATTACTCGGTCGGATATTCTGTTTGTTGTCTCACATATGAGTAGGCTTATGCATTGCCCAGGTATCAATCATTGGCAGGCGATTAAGCGCATCTTTCGCTACTTGGGTTGTTTTATCCCAAGGGGGGATCCCTACTGCTAGATTTGCATGCTTATTTTGACTTTGACTAGGCTGGTTGCTATGACACTCATGTATCCACTAGTCGTTTTCGCTTCATGCTTGGTAGCTCATGAATATCTTCGTTGAGCAAGAAGAAGCCTACTATGGCCACTTCCACTTGTGAGGCTTAGTATAGGACAACTTTCACGGCACTGTTGAGTGTGTGTGGCTCAGATGCCTTATGGCTGATTTAGGTGTTGGTTAGTCTTCTGCCACCACCATCTTCACTGGCAGTCAGAGCACATTGGTTGTTGCGAGGAACCATGTGTTCCATGCTTGCACTAAGAATATTGAGGTGCATTATCATTATGTTAGGGAGAGGTTCTCTGCTAGAGAGATTAGCTTGGCATATGTGCCCATGCAGGAGAACATTGTATACCTTTTCACAAAGGCTCTGCCTCAGAAGAAGTTTGAAGCTTTCCGCAAATCTTTGGGCTTACTTCCTGTTGTGGATTGATTCCACATAGCTTGGCACTTCCTTATACATGAGTGCCAGCTCCTTGTTTACCGCATCACTCCCGAGGGGATTTGTTGATATATTTAGGTAGTGATGTGTGTGATCACACTAGGTCCATCGGGGCACTTTTTTCTCTCTTTAAGAGGTTTTTTTCCCCCATCTTGTATATACGCCTATAGCCCTAATAGGTTACTTATCTTTGTACATTCTAGTGGTAATACACTTAGTATTGTGTGTTGTGCTCCAAGCTTCTTCTTCTTCCTTGTGCTATTCGCATGCTTCCACATACGTCTAACACCAACAAATGTATGGTTAAAGGAAAATAAGTTCTAGATAAGTTTTGGGTGGAGCATTCATGGTGAAAACTATGTATTGAATCATCATCTGACAAAAACATTGAGAGTCATTATACCTTTTGAGGCTTCAAAAGGGTGGAAGTCAATGGTTAGTCATATGTGCATTTTTGGTTGTTTGACACATGCTCTTGTGTTATTGTAACAATGTCACAAACTTGATGTCAAAGAAAAGAAATGTATATTTGTTGGATATAGTAGTGTGGGTAAATGTTAACGATTATACCATCCATTGATGGACAAAAAATATTTTAATTCAAGATATGGTATTTTTTGAAAATTCACCTTATCCTTTAATTGAATGCAAATTTGAGCCAACAATTTGTTCACAAATAAAATTTCATACACTCATGCCTTTGTTTCAAAGTAGTGCACTTGACTATGGCCATGTAAACCATCCAAATGAGGTTCAAAGAGTTTATATTTTCACCCAATGTGGATGAGAATCTCAAATCAAACATGGTTGAAAATTCTCAAAATTTGTGGAGAAACATGACTAAAAAATTGGCTAAAAATTTGCAAATTTTTTAGCTACACATGATTGAAATCCAAGGTGACATTAAGCCCACTTCTAATGCACATCTTGAAGGTGTATTACATGAGGAACACATGTCTATCAATGATGCACAATCTTTACCAAAATGGTTGCAAAAGACATTGCAAGATAGCAAGTTGAGTGCTCCTTTACTTGGTAAAACAAGATATAGCTCTCACCATGCATCAAGTGATTTTGTATATGTATATCTTATTGCAACTACATGTAATGAAGAACCACTCACTTTTGAAGATGCATATGATGATTCAAATTGGATGAGCACAATGCAATTGGAATTGGATTCTGTTCACAGAACTTGTACTTGGGAATTATGTGAATTGCCAAAAGATAGGAATGTTATTGGTACTAAGTGGCTCTACAAGATTAAAAGAAAGTTAAATGGTAACATTTATTGGTACAAAGTCAGATTAGTTGCAAAAGGTTATGCAAAAAAGTATGGCATTGATTAAGAGGATACTTTTTCACCTACGTCATGCATGACTACCATTCATTTGATTATTAAATTGGCTGCCCATTGTCATTGGAAAATGCATCAATTGGATAATATAGAAGATTTCTTGAATGGAAATTTGCAAGAAGAGGTCTACATGAAGATGTTGGAGTTAGATGTCTGCGGAAGCAGGCGAAAAACACAAGGAAGAAGAAGAAGCTTGGAGCACAACACACAATACTGAATGAATTACCACTAGAATGTACAAAGATAAGTAGCCCATTAGGGCAATAAGTGTATATACAAGCCGAGGGGGAAAAAACCTCCGAAAGAGGGAAAAAAGTGCCCCGACGGTCCTAGGGTGTTCATGCACATCACTACCTAAATATATCAACAAATCACCCTTGTAAGTGATGTAGTGAACAAGGAGCTGGCACTTATGTATAAGGAAGTGCCAAGCTATGTGGAATCAATCCACAAAACGAAGTAAGCCCAAAGCTTTGCGGAAAGCTTCAAACTTCTCCCTAGGCAGAGCCTTCATAAAAAGATCTACAATGTTCTCCTGCGTGGGCACATATGCCAAGTTGGTCTCCCCAGTAGAGAACCTCTCCCTGACATAATGATAATGCACCTCAATGTGCTTAGTGCGAGCATGGAACATAGGGTTCCTCGCAACTACCAATGCGCTCTGACTGTCAGTGAAGACGATGGTGGCAAAAGACTGACCAAACACCCAAATCAGCCATAAGGCGTCTGAGCCACACACACTCAATAGTCGTTGTGAAAGCTACCCTATACTCAACCTCGCAATTGGAAGTGGCCACAGTAGGCTGCTTCTTGCTCAACCAAGATATACATGAGCTACCAAGCATGAAGCAAAGCCACTAGTGGACACAGGAGTGTCATCGCAACCAACCCAATCACTGTCAGAAAAAGCATGCAAATCTGGTGGTAGTGATCCCCCCTTGGGATAAAATAATCCAAGTAGCCGGGTACCACTAAAGTAGCAAAAGTTGCGCTTAACTGTCTGCCAATAATTGACACCTACCAGCTTGCGATAGAGAACATCATCAAATGCATCTCCAGCATCATGAAGACTCAATTGTAAACCTGTCTCCATAGGAGTGGCAATAGGCTTACAATCTTCAAGGCCAAAATGCTGCAATAATGTGTCAGTATATTTCATTTGACACAAAGCCATTCCACCATAAACTTTCATAAATTGAATGCCCAAATAGTGATGCAAATGCCCCAAATTAGACATCTTAAATGAGGCATGCGAATCAGCCTTAAAATCAGCAATATGCATGTCATGAGCACCAGTGAGCAACATGTCATCAACATATACCACAATGATCAGAACCACATCATTAGCACGCTTAACATATAAGGTGCTTTCAGTTGGAATGTTCTCAAAACCATGTGCAATCAGAAAGGCATGTATCTTTTCATACCAAGCATGTGGTGCTTGCTTTAAACCATATAATGCCTTCTTTAACCTGCACACCTGGTTTTCATGCCCTTTCTGCACAAAGCCACGAGGCTGAAAATCATACACTTCTTCATGCAAGTCACCATTCAGAAATGTTGTTTGAATGTCCGATTGATGTACATTCCAAGCATGATGAGCTGCAAGTGCAGAGATGCTAAGAACAATAGTCATTCAGCAAGTAAGAACAAAGGTTTCATCAAAATCAATGTCTCTTTCCTGCGCATAACCCTTTGCAACAAGCCTAACCTTATACATGTCAACTGTTCCATCAGGTTTACGCTTCATCTTGTATACCCACTTAGTGCCAATGGCCTTCTTACCAGGAGGCAAGTCACATAAAGACCATGTAACATTTTTCATGATAGCATCATATGCAGATTGCATTGCAGCCATCCAATGTTCTGAATTTTGTGCTTCATCAAATGAAATAGCTTCAGTCTCATCACAGAGACTAGAGGCAACCATAGCATAGCAATCTGATGCAAAAGAGGCACTATGAGAGCATGATTGAGTACGATATGACAGAGGTGTATCTAATTTGTTGTCACACAAAGTCTGCACCAGCCATTTTGGCATAGTTTTTGCTAGCTCAATATCAACTATCTCATCAACAAGTGCATCACGTAAATCTGCATCAGAAATGGAATGATCTGCATCATCATGTGAAACCTACAAAGGCTGAGAAGTTGTCTCATTAGGACTAGCACTAGACTATCCACCTATAAAAAGAGGCACCAAAGTATCATACATGTCTTTGGAGCTAACATATGTCTCCTTAGTACATGAAAGTAAGGGCTGAATAACATCTTCCACAAAAACAACATCACGACTAACCAGAATGCGTTTAGTCTGTGGATGATACAGATGATAGCCTTTGCTTTCAAAAGTGTACCCAACAAAAATACATTTTACTACTTTATCATTCAATTTTCTGCGATGTTGTTCAGGCACTAATGCATATGCCAAATAAGCAAAAACATGCAGATGAGCAACAGATGGATTGCGACCATGCCAAGCCTCATATGGAGTGATAGATTGCAATGCTTTAGTGGGACACCTGTTAAGTACATATGTTGCACACATGACAGCCTCAAGCCAGAAACTATGTGGTAAAGCCTGACTCTTGACCATACACCTCGCCATCTCCATGAGTGACATGTTCTTCCATTCAGCAACCCCATTCTGTTGAGCTATATACGACACTATACACTGATGTTTTATCCCATGTTCAGCCAGAAATGCATTGAAGTCAGAAGACATATATTCCCCCCCTCGATCAGAACGGAGGGTGCCCATTTTACATGCTGAAAAATTTTCAGCCAAAACCAAAAACTGTTTGAAGAACATAAACACTTCGGACTTTGCCTTCAATGGATATACCATGCATGCCTAGAAAAATCATTGATGAAAGTCATGAAGTAAAGATAGTTCCCAAAAGAAGGTGTCTGCATAGGACTATAGACATCACTATGTACAAGCTGCAATTTCTGAGTAGCCCGAACTGAACCATCTTTCAGGAAGGAGGAACGCTGCATTTTGCCCAAAATACAACCTTCGCAAACACGTTTTCCGGGTGCTTCAAGTTTGGGTAAAGAGGACACCATTTCAGATTTCTGTAGGCATAACAAACTAGCAAAATTCAGATGACCAAAGCATGCATGCCAAAGCTTTGCATCTGACATAGCCTGATAATCATATATTGCACATGCCAAATCATTTACAGATATTTCATAATCTATGAGCTTATACAGTCCACAACATAAAATGCCAGAAGCAATAATGACGTTGCCATTTGGTAGATCATGAACTCTACATATGTCATCAACAAATTTCACAACCAAGCCAATCTTGGCTAATGCAAAAACTGATAACATATTTTTCTTAATCCCTGGCACAAACAAAGCATATGACAAAGTGAAAGAACTACCATCAGTAGTAGTCAATATGATCTTACCAACTCCCATAATAGGATAAGAGGACTTTTTGGCGCATGTAACAATATTCCTTGTAGGGGCATGCTCGAGTGAAGAGAAGAAACTACGCTGCAAGGTAATATGTTTAGTCACCCCACTATCAAAGTACCAAACATCTGAGTCTATTGCAGACATGCACTGTTCATGAGAAGATGGGTCAAAACTGCAAACAGTAGTAAATGCCCATTCTTCATCCTGCACAAGATTAGCAGACTCTATTTTCGGTGTAGAGGCCTCTGCAACAACCATTCCAGCCTCTTTCTTCTTTGCCTCTTTAGCAGCCATTTTTGGACAGCTCTTAATGACATGAACAATTGCTTTACAATATTTGCAAAATAATTTTTGCTTTTCTGATTTCTTCTCATCTTTGTCTTCCTTCTTCGAATGTGCACATTTGCAGATTTCTGCTTACTAGTAGAAGAGCTCCATTTACCTTTGCCCTTCTAACTAGCCAGGAAAGCTTGATCTGAAACACGCATGATGGACCTGTTCTGCCTAGACTAATCTTCCTGCAATAGAACAAAGACTAGCTCCTCAAATGACAAGGCATTTGGATTGCCTTTCATCATCAAACGAAGAGTACAAACAAAACTCTGATATGAGTCAAGAAGACCATTGAGAACGGTCTACACAAGTGAGCTATCTGGTATAACTTCATCAAATGAAATCAATTGTTCTTTCAAATCCTTGATCTTTGTGAGAAAACTGTCCATAGAATCACCTTCATTCATGTGCTCACTCTCCAATTGTTTTTAAAGGTAAACAACACAAGCCTCATTCCTAGCCTGGAACAATGTGGTAAGTGTATCCAAGCATCCTTAGTTGTTATGCAAGAGTGAATGTGAGGAATAATGGTTTTGATAGACAAAGCTATCAATGCATGTGTCTGAGCATCTCTGCCATCCTAACAAATTTGTTCTATAGTAGGTGCAACAAAAACAGCAGCACGAACATGAATCTACAGAATATCATCATCTTTGACACCATCTCCATCAGCTCTAGCACCTGTATTTGTAGTACCTGTATTTGCAGGTGTAACAGGACGTCTTTCAACACCCTGCACAATATTTCATAGTCCTTTTGCGACCAATACATGACACAACATATAAGCCCACAATGGGTAATTTGTATCATCCAACTTATCCTCAACAACCAACATACGAAATACATCACTGCTTTCAGCCATGGCCACTGACTAAAATACCTTGATGCAGAAAAATGATTGTATCTGAAAAAGTTGAAAAAAAAACTTTGAGATTCTTATACTAACGAGCCAAAATTCGTATATATCTTTGGCACAAAAAGAAAAATAGCCTGCACAAGCACTGTGATAGTGCATTTGGAGGCCGAAACGAGCTCAGATCGTGATTTCGGCACCACAAAGTGAAGCATTTTTTATCTCTGAAAAACCATGACTATGCTTACCAAATATCGTGCGATTCTGAGACTGCAACCGAAGAGGTGTAGACAATGCCCTAGATGAAGCAACGACCTGCTTTGATACCGATTGTTGGAGGTAGACGTCTGCAGAAGCACGCAAACAACACAAGGACGAAGAAGAAACTTGGAGCACAACACACAATACTGAATGTATTACCACTAGAATGTACAAAGATAAGTAGCCCATTAGGGTGATAAGTGCATATACAAGCCGGGGGAAAGAAACCTCCTTAAGAGGGAAAAAAGTGCCCTTGTTGGTTAGAGTGTTCACACACATCACTACCTAAATATATCAATAGAAGAAACCTCTTTGGTTTGCCATCAAAGATCAAGAGCATATGGTTTTCCACTTGCATAACACTTTCTATGGATTCAAACAAGCTTCATGTGCACGGTATGGCAAAATATATAAGCATTTTGTTGCTCTTGATTTTATATGTAGTCCAATCAGAAAAGCACACTTTATGTACGCAAAGATGGTTCTGATCTTATAGTGCTTGTTCTTTATGTTGATGGAATTCTCTTAACAAGGTCATTGGATGAGAACATTGGCATGGTTATGGTTGATTTGCAACATAGTTTTGATGTCATATATTTTTGTCTTTTGGAGTACTATCTTGACATCTAGTTTGTATCCATTGAGGAGGCAATCATTGTGCATCAAGCAAAGTATATTGAGAACTACTTCAACATTTTGGTTTTCAGGATTGCACACCCATTTAAACACTAGTGGAAACATGAGTTAGGTTCTCAATTGAGGATGTAGGCGATGCCTTTGATACTTCTCTTTATCAAAAAGACTGTGGGATGTTTGATATAAGAGTAAAATTCATGTTACTGATTTGTGGGTTTTGGATTCTTTCAAAGATATTGAAGTGCTTTGAATTTTCAATATGAGTAGAAAAATTTATATATTTCATGTTGGTGAGTCCCATTTACTCCAAGAAATTAGATTTTATTCATGGATAAGTCATAAGAATAAGATTTTTTTGTATTTGGATACCTAAGTGATGGACTCGTCACATATGAAGAAAGGAAAAAATAACATAATTATTCAAGCATGGATGTTGGGTGGGAATATTTATTTTCTTTGAGATTTTCCTTTCTTAGAGTTGCTATTTATTTAACAACTAAAGTAATTGATTGATTGAAAAAATAGGTTGTTTTCAACTTGTTTATGTATATACTATGATTGTGAGAACACATCCTTAATAGATTTATCATCATGCGTTGATGGGTGTACTAACTTAAAATACTACTTGAAATCAAAAGTAGAAATTTGGGGAATATTACAAAAATTTAATGCAATGAGTCCTAGTAAAAGTTGAACCAAAACTCATGTCATGAGTATGTTCAAGGATGAAAAATAGATGCAAGGAAAGGCATTCGAATTGAGTACTCATTAGAGGATATCTTATAGTAGCCTCATAATGAAAAATAGATGCAAGGAAAGGCATTCAAATGGAGTACTCATTAGAGGATAGAGTTATCTTTTATAGGAGCTTCATAATGTAAGATCCATGGTACATGAGGTCTCCTTAATAGAGAGGAGTTTTATTCTATGTTTTTTATGAGAGATAATTTATAAGAGAGCTGAACATCAAATTTGGGTCTATTGTTAGGTAATAATAGAGCTCTCAACAAAGGTCAGAGACTTGTGATATAGTCTAGGAAGGTTAAAATTGATCCCGGCCCTGTAGTATGAATCTAGTATAAAAGAGGTTTTGAATCCTAGAGATGAAAATATGTTTGAGGCCATCTCCTAGAAATTATTAATATTTTTCACATGATTCTTAGGATGATAGTAGAGAGGAATTTATTTCTCCAATTTAATAGAGATCCATTTTCATCCAACTCTCATAGAAGAATGCATATAAATTTGCATGGATCTGATAGTCCTCATTCTTGAGATGGGGCTACAAAGATTATCTTGTTACATTCGTTCCACAAGACTTGGAAGGACTCTCTCACGAGTTTAGCGTGCGGTGACTTAAATAAGTGAAGAGACATTTGTATATTCCACTACATAAGATAATATGGAAAGAAAATGGGCACAAGCTTGAGAAGGGTTCCATTAGTCTTAGAAAAAGACTACTAAGGGGTTTCTATATTCACTTTGCGCATTTCTTGAGGAGAAAAAGCTCTAAAGGAGAGGCAATTAGCATAGTAAAGTTGACTAAAAAAACTAGAAAATTTGAATGTCTCTTCATAGACATATTTGTTGTTCTCATTGAAAAGGAACACCTTTACAATCGAGACTCTTGTTGTCCAAAGTGAAAACGTCAAATCAGTTTCCCCAAGGAAAGAGCTAAAAGTAATAGAAAAATTGTTCATTCCCTTTGCCCTTCTAAACCCGTTTTGGAAAGGAAAGAACTAAAAGCAGTAGGCAATTTTTTTTTTCAATACAATGAATTGGAAATATACACTCATACACCCAACCTAGTAACGTAAAGGCACTCATCTTGAAAGACTCATAAACATGTCCAGCCAAGACCTGAATTCAGGACTTCCTCTCACACGTTTAAGGCGTCAGGCAGTAGGCTAAGCGAGCTCGGACACTAAGTTGCTAACTCTGCAAATTGCAAATTGTTCATTAGCTGTTCATTAGCTTGGCCCATCTGAAAGCGAGTCGCACGATCAGTACTTCGCCAAAAGTTCTGTTTCCTTTTGTATATATTCTTCGTTAGGGCAAGCTTTTGAACAACTTTCAAGGCTCCTCAGCGAAGACGGCTTCTGCGTTGCGTTGGCCTCATCAATTTCAATCGAGGTAAGCTATCGATTGTAGGGATGCACTTCATTGTACTTTCAAATTAATTCCAGCTAGACGTAAGCTACCGATTGTAGGGATGCAATCAGAAATTAATTCCAGCTATCAGAAAGAGTACATCTCAAAGATCGAACTTCCTTTAAAAAAATTGTAGGGATGCAACTGAGAGTTAGCATAGCTAAGATTTGGAGGAGCCTAATCTCGAAAGTCACAAGGTGAACGACATCGAAGAGATTTCCATGCTGCTCTTCAAACTTTTGCGCTACAAGCTCACTTGGAGTAAGTATGTAAGGAAGAAGAGGGCTCCTCCCGGTATTTATTTATAACTGTCGAAAGTCACAAGGTGAACGACATCGAAGAGATTTCCATGCTGCTCTTCAAACTTTTGCGCTACAAGCTCACTTGGAGTAAGTATGTAAGGAAGAAGAGGGCTCCTCCCGGTATTTATTTATAACTGTTGCTTTTCGTACGACAGCCTTGGATGGTTCACATAACAATGTATTGTCCATAGGACGCCAAAGTACTTTGATAGTGATGTGTTAGAGAGTAGAATGGGTAAGATGTGTTTATATGCCATAGAGTCCAGACACCAAGCAATCATCTCTTTACGCAGTTTTTGAATCATCGGAGTTATGTTTTAACAAGATGACCAGCTCAAGACTATGTGAATATGTCTCGTACATGACAGACTTTCTATCTATTCCACATTCACAAGTCCTGGAATCAGGAGACGCTGGAATGAGAACACCTGAATGGACTCTGAAGGATTTGCTTGTTCTGTTACAAGAATCAGGAAGTCAGATTCTCTCTTTCACTCTGAGAACAACAAAGTATATGATAGCATTTGAAGAGCTTATGCCATCAGGATGTTCATGAAGAAATGCTTTTTGGTATCTGCACCTCTATGGAACATGGAATGTTTTTCAGAAAATGACAAAATTGGATGAGTGTATGCTGTCAAGGATATTCATGAAGAAATGCTTCTTGGATGGATGTTAACAAAGAAATGCTTCTTGGTGTCTGGGCCTCTATGGCATAGGAACACATCTTCAGTCTCTTTCACATCTGCTTATATGTAAGTTTAAATGTTCTTTGTTTTTTAATGAACATTGTTGTGATATAATTATCATCTGTACATTCATTTGCTCATGGGATGAAAGTCACTTAAGGTATCAATTTGAAAGTATGCCTTCATGAAAGATACCAGTGTATGTATGAAAATCAAGCAGTTTTTAAACTAAAAGATGAGAGATGGATAATTAGTTCATTAAAGTGGAAAAACTATGTATCAAACCTTGAGACCAACCAAGGAACTATAATGTTGGATATAATCTGAAATATCAAGATTTCTTGTACTTTTGAAGTATTCAATCTTCAAATGTACACACATTGTTCCAAACCAAGGAACTACGATGTTGGATATAATCTGAAATGTCAAGATTTCATGTACTTTTGAAGTACTTAATTTTCAAATGTATACACATTGTTCCAAGTGTATTACCATGTACTATCATATGCTATCATGGGGTATCCAAATGTTTGAATGCTTGACTATTGTCACTTGGTATTGGGTTTTGGATTGACTCTCTTTTCAAACATTACAGATCACGATCCTTTCTTCCAATATCTGTATGCTACAATATGTGGCTCATTTGATTGGTTTTCTCTTCAACTTTAAGCTTGAGTGATGTGCATTTTTTGCTTATGTTTTAGCCTTATATTGTTGCGGACCTCTTATTCATTAGAATATAAACTTTTGTTTTGAATGTTAGTAGGTGATCCTGTTTTCAACACTGCAAATCACATTCGAATTGATAATGCATCTTCAAATTTCACTACATTTGTGTTTCATACGGTATACCTTTTGTGTATATGTCGGTCTTATGAAGTTATGTATACTCCAATTAATGTACCATGCTGAAATGAAACTAATGCTTCTCCAAATTTTACTACATTTGTGTTTCATACCTTTTGTGTATAGGTCGAGCTTATGAAGGTATGTATATTCCAATTAATGTAACATGCTGAATTGAAATATTTAGCCTGTAAGTTGTATGGAAACTTAAAATTTTGGTAGAACTTAACTTTTAAACATGAAGTTACACATTTAGGTGATGCATCATATTGTATTTCTGAATTTCTTTGCCTAATTATTTGAAGTTTTTTTGTCTGTAAGCATTTTGCCCAAAAATAATGTTTCTGGTGCTGTACGGGAACAGATTGGCCATTTCCTAGAAATGGACAAGTGTTTCCAGGCCCATCTTTTTGTGTGCTTTTTCACGAGGACTTTGAAGTTTGAAATAATCAATCTTGATAGAATTTTTGAAATTTGCATGAAAGTGAAGTGATGTAATCATGCATGTTACATGTACTATTATTATTTGTCATCGATGAACAGAAGGTTCAATTTAATGAAGTAATTAGTAGTACACGAATTTTTGTAATTAGTGTTAGGCCCTTATAGTTATAAATGATGATTCATATTTAAGTTTACACATTATGTTTACTTAAATGATGATATTAGGGCCTCTTGTTGCTATATATTGTGTGTGTATATACATCCTGTTTCATTTTTCACCATTTTCAAAATTTTGGAATCTTGGAATCTCTATGTCTAACATGTCCGAATCAAATTTTTATTGGTTCATTTTACTGTGTTTGTAATTCAAAGAAAATTTGAATCTATGGAGTTGTATCTATTTTGATGTACTCGTCATGCTGAAGTTATAAATTTGATATACGTGACTTTATAAAATATTAAAATATTGCATAGCTGATTAATATCTATTTTGACTTTCCAATTGATAGTTCTTTATTCAGTGTGAGGGAATTGATCAATCTCCCCTCCTTGTTTGTGTTTGAAAATCTATATGCAGTGTCTTTGATTTATTATGGTTCTTGTAGGCCACCCAAGTCCATTTTGAAATCCTTTCAAAATCTCCTTGAGTTGAATGCGGGGCATGGTATCTATAGAACGTTCTACGATCTTTATGGTTTTTATTTGTTTTTGAAAGTAATTTTCTAGGCACACATATCTATGAACTCTTTTTTTTTGGAGTCATTTGAGACATGCAGAGGTGTTTTGAAGTTGCAAAAAGTTATAGGTTTATGAGGCAGTCATCGCATTTGCTTTAGAGCTTGAAGTTTGTAACTCTTCTTGGCTGATGTTTTCAAGGCACACGATATTAATGTGAAGTATTTTCATGTATTCATTATTAAATATGCCTCGATTGAATTATAAATGTATATTATCATTATATTATGTATGTGCAAAACTATGTATCAATGTGATTTTGTCACAGTTAAGAGGACCTCGTGTGCCCTCCCTTAAGAGACTATGGGGTGGTGGCCCCTAATGTCAAACTTACGGAGACGGCAGGGGACAGCAGCTCTCCCTTCAGGGTCCGTCATCACAACAGGGCATCCTCATGATGGTCTCCTTGGCAGGTGCCCTTGTCTGGACACTTTGGGCACTGCGGCTGGCTGGCTCAAATTTTTCTATAATTGATTTTTTGTGAATAAAAGCAGCAGTACACGCCCTTTGGGTTTTGAGGCATTCCAATCTTTCTCTTAGGAAGATCCATTGATTTGATGTAGCAAATCTATCTGTTTTTCTTCTCCATTCTCTCTTTTCTAATTTATATTTGTGCTCTTAAGACTTATTCTCTTCCTCATTTATCCATTGATTTGATGTAGCAAATCTCTCTCTCCCTCGTTCTCTCCTATTCTTTATGCTTGAGAATGAGTTGAGTCACATGTTATACTCCATTTGACCTTGTTCTATCGGATAAGAATATTTCAATGATATGTGTTTGAAAAGTAAAGCCAAAAATTTTGAACCACGTGCATGTCTAAGGCTAAAGAGCCTTGTGTCAAAACCAAAGCGAAATGAGGGAGAAGAGATGCCCCCCATTTCGCCTATCGAACAGATTTGGCATATTATGTTTATGTATAGCTCAAAAACGTCTGAACTTCAATAGCACAAATGATGCCAAGCTTAAAATTGTTGGGTAAATGACATCGAAAGTGCAGATGGCTAGTAAAAAATTAATATTTGGGGTGAGGGCTGATAGAAGCTAGACTATGCAGCCCTTTTTTCGGTCCTGAAGTCCTCAAAACCATTAAGTCTTGCCTGAGTCACATGGTCGAGATCACATAACGCATTTGAGAATCAAGCTGAGTGATGCATTCTGTGCTTTTGTGACAGCAGACACAGGGATATGAGGGCAAATGCGTGTACCATACTTGCCAATTTTCTACAGCAGCCTCAGCTAGACAACTCAATGTGGAACAAATGCAGTTGTAAGTGGGCTGTACCTGCTGTGCGAGCTTCAATACTATCGTTTCTATCACTATTTCTAGTAGCATAAGGCTGTTGTACAAATAGTGCCAGCTGTTAATAAATATTGGGGGGAGTCCCCTTCTCCATTACCTACTTTCTCCAAGTGAACTTGGAGAGCAAAAGTTTGAAGAGCAGAATGATGTAGTGAAGTACTAATCGTGAGACTCCCTATTAGAAGGCCATGGCTTCAAACCTTGAACAATTTGCCTTCTGATTAGTTTAACCCTCCTTTGCAAAACACATTTCTCATTTTCACTTTGAGCAGCAAGAGTTTCAATTCTAAAGGACTCTGAAAAGACATTCACATTCTTTAATTTTTTACATGAAACCTCCAATTCAAATCTTTATATAAAAATAAAGCATCAAAATGACATGTCAACTTTGCATGCAAATTGCCTCTTCTTTAGAGCTTTTTGCCTCTCCCTTAGAGCTTTTTGTCCTCAAAATTGTGCATAGTGAATCAATCCTTGACAAGCAGATTGTTGTGCATCACTGAAAAGTGTATATTTTTCATCTCAGATGAACACATCTTGAGTCTCTTTCACATCTGCTTACATCTATGGTTAAAAATGTACTTTGTCTAGTTATGAACACTGTTCTGATATAATTATCATCTGTACATTCATTTGCTTATGAGATGAAAGTCGCTGGAAGTATTAATATGAAAGTCTGTGTTACTGAAAGATACCAGCGTATGTATGAAAATCAAGCAGTTTGCAAGCCATAAGATGAGAGGTAGATGATTGGTTGATTAAAGTGGAAAAACTATGTATCAAATTATTAAGACAAATCAATGAATGATGTTGGTGGAGAAAATCTGCAACATCAAGATTCGTAGTACTTTTGATGTATTTCATCGTCAAATATACACATTCTTCTAAGTATATTACCATGTACTATCATGTGCTATTATGGGGTATCCAAATGTTTGAGTGCTTGACTATTGTAACTTTGTATTGGGTTTTGGATTTGACTCTCTTTCAAATACAAAAAATCATGATCCTTCTTCCAATATCTATATTCTATGATATGTAGTTTTAAATGGTTTTTCTTGAAATTTATGCTTGAGTTATGTGCATTCTTTGCTTATGTTTTAGCCATGTGGAGTTGAATGTGTTATATCTTTGGTTAACTCGTATTTATTTGTATATAAACTTCTGTCTTGGATGCTGGTAGGTGACTTTGATTTTCAAACTGTAAATCACATTGGAATTGATAATGCAGCTCCAAACTTTACGACATATTTGTTTCTTCTTTGTAGGTTGAACTTGAAGGCATGTATATTCTGATTTATGTAAAATGTTGAAAGGAAATATGTTGCATATAAGTTATGGGTGTGAAGTCAAAATCTTGGTGTGCGAATTTGACTTTACGTTGCACTTTGAGTTTATATGTAATATTTTATTTCCAAATCTCTTCTCCTACGGAATATTTTTTTCTTTTTTTTCTTTTTTTGAGAGTACAATGAATTGAAAACTCACTCACACACCCAACCTTGTAAGGTAGAGGCACCCATCTGTGAGGAACTCATAGATACATGTCCAGCCAAGACTTGAATTGGAAAAACACTCACACACCAAACCTCATAAGGTAGAGGCACCCATCTTTGAAGAACTCAGAGATATGTCCAGCCAAGAATTGAACTCAGGACTTAGTAAGCATTATTAGAAAACAGAGTTTTTGGGGCTTAGTAACAGATTGACCATTTGCCCACGACCAGACCTGTGTCTCGAGGCCATCGTTTTGCATGTTTTTTTATGAGAGCTTTGAACTTTGAAGTAATCAATCTTGACTGAATATTGAAATTTGCATGAAAATTGAAGTGATGTAATTATTTACGTTACATTTACTGTTGAAACAAAAGTTTTTTTTTAATGAATTTAATGAAGTATGTCATAATGTATGAATTTTTCTAAGTGATGCTAGGCCCTGGTAGGTATATGATTTCATTGATGATTCATACAAAAGTTTACACATTATAGTTTAATATTAATGATGATTTCAGGTCCTCACACACACACGCGCGCGCACACACATATATATAAGTTTTTTTTTAATGAATTTAATGAAGTATGTCATAATGTATGAATTTTTTAACTGATGCTAGGCCCTGGTAGGTATACAATTTCATTGATGATTCATACAAAAGTTTACACATTATAGTTTAATATTAATGATGATTTCAGGTCCTCACACACACACACATATATATGTGTGTGTATGTTGACTAGAATTATTGTTGATCTTTTTGCACTAACGTGTCTTCATTGGGTAGAATAGATGGTTGACCGCAGGTATTTCTCTTTTTGCCAAGATCCCGGGGGGGGGGGGGGGGGGGGAGGCTCGTGACTTTTTCCGGGGGCTGGTAGTTCGAAGCTGAGGAAGGAGGGAGCCTCGCTCGGGGAAAAAGAAGGCAGCCATGCTGTAGCGAAAAAACCACCTCAGATTGTTGAGGCTGGGGGTCGACTGCAGCATACAGGGAAAGGGAAGACAGCCTTTCGGGACGAGTAGAGAAGAAAAAGGGGTTCTAGGCGTCTTTTGGAAAAATTCGTGTGCTTCAGTGCAAACCCTTTGACGTCCGTGTCTGGGGGGAGGCCACACACTTGTGCAGACAGTGGATCAGAGGGGAACACAGAGAGAATCGGGAAAGGAAGCCATCGATGGGCATTTAGAAGAGGGGGTCTATTATCGTGAAGGGGCTACGCTCCTGAGTCTATAGTGGTACTGGTTGCAGTAGTTGACAAATGGTTTGGAGCACTATGTAGAAGAAAGCGCATCGGATTAACGGAGTAATTCAACAAGAGCGAGCTACAGCCTTGGCAGAAGATGAGAAGTACATCAGCTCGATCACTTTCTTATTTCATGTCTCATTCAAGGTCAGCTTACTTATCCGATTTAATGCAGTCATTCATTGTTGCAGACAGCTGTCCTTTAGCGTTGTCAAGTGAATTTGTTATCTTGACTTCAGAATGTGCAAAGCCATGTAGAAGATTTATTGATGGTTTACTGTTTCGTTCCACGTAATTGCGATCCCAGATCATATGCTTTGTGTTTTTCAGAGTTCAGATTATCTATTAATGATGCAGAAAGCTATCCCGTTTCTGTGATATTGTAGAGATCTACCGTCAAATGAAAATTTTTTCTCTTTTTAAAAACAGTATTTCATCAGGCCGCTATATGTAAGTTG